>WJFA01002373.1:0-16219 GCA_009870155.1 Pseudobourletiella spinata | reverse complement strand
AGGGGGTACAGGGGGGTCAAAAATCCCGAAAAAGTGATATCGATATTTATGGACGGCCCCATAGGGTAGGTTGGGGTCTGTTGGAATATCACTTCATATTTGGGGGTAGGCGGGTTGAAAATGGCCAAGGATTCATATCGATATTTATGTACGGTCCTTAAGCGAGGAAGACGAAAACAGACGTAGACCTGTACAAGAGCTATCCCATTGGGACTAGTACCATCGCATTCACCAGTGTCTGAAACAGGAAATTCTCAAATGCACAAAATGCACCAACGCAAGAAACCAAAGAATTCCACATTTAAAAATTGATGCAAACTGATTATTTTGGTTACATTCAAGGCATGAGGCCTTCAAATGTTGTATGTCGTAATGCTGGCACCAAATAATTTCGTTTTTGTGATGATTCTTAGTATTAGTACATGTTTTGCATGCACCAATACCAGTACAATCAAAGTCACAGATAATGGAGTGTAAATAAAACTGATGCACTCTTTTGGTAATCCTGTAGTTGTAATAAAAATGTCCTCATTTTGGTGTCGACTGATGTTTGATTACGTACTGTGAACGACACTGTGGTTAAAAAATGTTGAATACAGACTCAGGAGAGCCCAACACACTCCTTTCGTATTGCTTTAGTCAATACGAGTTTTCCCAGAATTGCAAAATATTGTAAAGGGGTGACTCATGGAAGATTAAAAAATCTCAAGTTCAATCGTATAAGAAAACACCAACTTTGGATTTCGAAAAAACATTTGAATTTGTTTCCCAGCGCGGGGCAGCGAAAGTTTGACACTATCCTATGTTTCAGACACTGGTGCATGCGATGGCACTAGTCCCGGTTGGATATCTCTTGTATACGTCTAAAGCATTACTCGTGAGTACCACACTAACAACGACCGACAACTAGTGCACCACATTACTGTGAAAAAATGTATGCACAAAAAAATCGACTGTGTATACGATGCTAGTTTCTGGCATCAACGCTCTTCGCATGTTTCTACTGAGTCTTCATATACAAATGCTGTGCGTACATCATATAATACCCAACTGCATCCGCAGTTTGGTGTTTGATCTTCCCGGATGTTGTCGAATCGTGCAATCATAGCAACACAAAACAACTTGTATACCATCGAGCTCCATCATATGTGTGTGTGTTGCGCGGAGAGCTAAGAGGATCCGTTGAGTGACGGTATATACAATAGTGCACAATGGCGCCTTAAATGATAATAATATGCAACTTCTGGATGATGCAACTATCTGGACAGGATTCCAACAGTGTCCTTGGAAGCGACCGCCTGTTCACATTAGCTTGAGTGCAGCAATGAATGCAGTTTCAATTTCCTCCACTTCCATTCACAATGCGGCCATTATTTTGAGAGAGTATGTCACTCTAATGACAACCCGTGATCTCCGCAATGAATAGAAGATGTACATCTGATCTTCGTTGTACCAAAGAGAGCTCGGGGTATCATGTAATGGTGACCATGGAATCACAAAACATTATATCATAAACTTGGCACGTAAAGTTTGTTCATTTTATAGGATGATTACCATTAGCTTATGAATTTTTATTTTGTTCCCAGTGTCTGAAATTACTAACTTAGATTCTCACCAAGTCGCCAATACAGTTGAGAAATTGCAAAATGTGCGGAATCCACTCCGAATCATGCATAATAGTTGTAGAATCAGTTTGATGTGATGTATGCCACATGTCCAGCCAAAAGCTGGCGCATATAGAGGAGCCTGCCTCCACTACTACCACTAATGATTTTCATGCTATCCCTTCTTTACTACGAGTATATTTAGGACCAACGGTGAATACATTCGAAGCATTCATAAAAACCCAATGATTAAGTCCTATAAATAACAACGTTTACATACGGTTTTCGGGGACTAAGTTTGCCGACATTACCAGATCAGGTACTATTCCACCATCACTACACTGATGCTCGAAAAATATGTCTGTCGCATGATTTTTTCCATTTTTGCGAGTATAAGGTCAGTAAAAATGCAGCCATTACAGTACTATTCATGTGAAACCTTGAGTGAGTCTCCTTCCACGTAATGATTACATGAACTGCGGCGTTTGCCGCGGAAATCGCACCAAAGTATCCCCCTAAGTTCTTTGAGGAAGGCAGTAACCATTTGTTTTCTAGAGAGATTTGTAATTTTGAATTTGCTTTACAATTTGATCTGACCACCAGTGGCATGGTGATCATCAGCGTCATTGTTGTAAGGATCATCAACGTTGTCATAAAGAAAACTGGAAAAGTTCTGCCGCGTCATAATCATAATAATTATTTTTATTATACCATGGTCAAATTCACGACTTCAAAGTCTTCTTATAGCCTAGCCTTCGTACAAGTAACGTTCTCTAAGAGTTTTTTTTTGTCACATTTCTGCGAGAAAAAGTTTAGGAAATTGACAGGGAGAAAGCTCCTTCTGGCTAATGGTTCCTATCCCCACGAAAATGGCTTTCATAATTCCAGTTATACGATGTTAGGCTGCTCCCTCAAATCAGCCAGTTAGAAGCGCTCCACACGCGGTGGCCGTTGTTGAGGTCAACAGTGTGTTTCTTTACTACTTCAAAATTTCGATCGTGCAAGCACTCGCAACGGAAGCGATTTAGCGGGAGCAAAGTACAGCACTAAATTTTCTCAGGTTCAACCTGTTTTAACCTATTCGTTGACGTGCTTTATTTGGATCCGGTGTGAAGTACACAGCGAACTTCTCTGAACATAGCAGGATGGAACTCTAGATATACATGCACTAGAGTTGATTCCCACCACCAATCCTTGTAGTGCAATGAAATGGAAATTTCTGACCACACCTGACTGACTCCATGAATCCCATCCCAACTTTTCAAGTCTTATATGACAGAGCAATGGTGAACAGGTATTAGACGAACACAGCTCAGCAGGAGGATTTTTTAGCTGCATTATAAATGCCTGCAGGTAAAATTCACAGTCGCACATGACTAATGTTCGCGTTAAATTCTGCTCAGCCATATGCAGGCACACTGACGGACCAGGGACCGCAAGACCGGAATCAATTTGCATAAACCATCTCCTCGGCCCCTGTCCCTTATTAGCCAGCAAGTTAATTACAAGAACACGCCAATAGTTTGCCTTACGCTCACATGTACACAGGTACACAACAGTACAATATTCCATGGGGAATGGTTGAATAGGTAAATTACGGGACGCAGCAGCTCTGCTATGCTGAGTGAATTTGGGGATTGCATGGAGACGCATGGCCAGTTCTCCTATCTACCCGTCCTAAATTCAGACGAATGTGAGGAAATATGAGGCAGTAGGTACACGTTTCCCCCAGTGGAGACCAAAGCCTGAGTTGGTGTGCAATACTGCAACCAAAACGGAAAGCGTCAGTAGACACTATCAGATGATCCGATAACGCTTGCAGCAATGCCAGACAGAACGTGAAATTGTCTGGATTCATTTGGAAAAAACACGTCCTCACTTACAGCTTCATACATAAAAATAGACACGGCATCTATTACGCTTAGGCGTGTCAGTTGAGGAATCATCAGCATTAGCCACGCTGGGCTGGTAACCGCTGCACCCACAACAACCCATAGATGTATTCATCAGCAATAGATTCCCAAAGATTCCCGGAGGTGACCTTAATTTGGAAGGCAATTTTCCGCAACTAGTGCAATTGTTATATATGTTGCTGCACTCGCGGGGTTTGCACTGGCGTGCAAGAGGTGGCCCACACACCAAAAATAAAATGCCAACTACAAGTCCAGAGAAGCTAATCAGCGGGGAACCGTGCGAGGATGCCCCGTAGAGACGCCATTGTGGGCAACATGTGAGAAAAATTCAAACAAATTCCCAGTAGTTATATTTGTTACCAGTTCCATTTATGGTCTCCTCGAGAACCTTTTCGTATGCAGAAGTCAGGGGGAGAGCTAGTATGGGATGTTGGGGCAACTAAACTTCTCCGCTTGGCTTGGAGTAAAGAACCAAGAAGTTGATAAAAATTAATTGCGATTTACGATATGATCCACCCCGCAATGTATGAATCAACCGAGATTTGATTGCAAGAGAACTTTCTGATGGCGATTATCCTTTCTGATGGTCAAAAGACTTGCTGGCCCAACTCTTTTATAGCTCTTGGGAAGAGAAACAGCAGAAGCATACAGGAGTTGTGGTCACAGACATGAACTCGCATATACCAAAAGTTTGTGTGTGTACGGACTTCAAAGAAGTGCAGGTCTGATGATGATGTTCTCTCTGCCGCCGTAAGTCTTCATACATGGAGTACTCATATACACAGGGAGAGGCCAAGCGCGGAGCGTCTACCATATATACTACATGGCACGCACAGGTGAGTTCCTCTGCACATAATACAGACCAGATTACTACAGAGGGAGAGGGGTAAAACCCTTGGAAGCATCCAACAATACCACTGTAGATGCTCGCACGCAGTAGTGTAGGTGGACTGGTAGACTCGTAACAATCAAACAGTTCTCAACAGGCCTTTGCGCTGTGAACATGTTACAAGCTGTGAGCAACGGAGAAAACCTTAAATAATTCCATCTATTTTTTGTAGTGTTTGGAGTACTGGAGAAAATTGTGCTCGTGTGTGCGTTGGATTCCCGCCGCTTGAGCTGATTGGAGTTCTAATATTGGTCAGTAAATCAATGCACTCCTTGTTTTGACTCCATAGAGCTGGAAGTGCACTAAGTGATTCCGAAGGATTCACCGTCTCAGTGCGTTCTATTAAAAGCCACAGGATCATTTCAGTCGTTTTAACACTGACTAGAGTCATTTTGTGCTTTGAAGAAACCAGTACGAACCTTATTGGAGGTTTACTCGGAGGGAGGGCCAAAAGTGTTCGGTAAGTGGAGTACTGCAGTTTGCACTAGTAAGCTCCCGGGAAGCGTTATCCTTACGGCTTGCTAACGTTGCGCTTCCAAAGGTCATTCGTTTGAAAGCCAAGCTGGAGGGAACATGATTATTTTGTAAATCATTATAAGGATCAGTATCGGTCGCCACTGAAATGACATTAGATTTTGATTCAGTGGGAAAATGTATGTATCGAGAGGCGATGGCCTGCTGCAATGTTGTAGCTGTCATACACAGTTAGATTCTTGGTAAATGTCCGAGTGTACGAGTAAGTGTGTATGGAGTAAGTGTCATTCGAGCAGGAAGACGAGTTGAGCTGGTTCATGTCGTCGCTGCAGAGATACTACCACCTAACCATAAGGAATAAGCACGGACGTTTACAGATGTGTGTTTACAAAAATTTGAATATAGGGAATGGCTAAGCGAGTCTTCCGCTTCATACTTTTTACCCAAATGTGCGCGAGTGTGGGATGCTTCTGTTTGACAACCAGTCTTATGGATAGTAAGTAGCAATGCATTCACTCTTCTCAAGTATATCTCGCTCGCCAATGAGACTTGTGACTCCAAACCTTTGTCCTTCTTGCTCTGGTTCCGTCTCTTACAGAGATACTGAGAGATGATTGGGAATGACGTTTTTCAAGACAAGTTACTCTCTTCCTTCCGTACCGGCACGGACATCTGTGATGTGTGACCGTCTTTTGTGGTCTTTTCCGTTATAGTCATCTCTATCTTGAGCAGAGCTGAATGTCTTAGAATTTCATCATTATCGTCGTCATATCAGCCTCCATATCAGCAACTGTACTCTATATATCAATGGTAGGAACAGCTGTTAGCTTTTTTATGGTAGCTCCAACGGGACCACAGTTTGTAGAAGGCGGAAAAACACATGAGAATCCTTCGTCACATTTGGTAAAAATCTACCGTGGGAAGTGCAACTATGTGAATATACGGGTCGTAGTCACAGGAATTTCACAATTAGAGTGCGTGTGCTCCCCGAACTTTTGACAATCCTGATTTTTTATTTCACTACTGTCTGATGCTCTGAAGGCGCCCCATTAGTCGTTTCTGAATGTCTGTAGGCTGTAGAGATATCTGTAGTATTGCGTTAGTAGTGGGGATCTTTGCTATGGATCTTTCCAGTAGTGCTAGCCATGCTTTTACGGCGATTTAAATGGCTGTGGCAACAGGGAACATGCAGCCATTTATAACGGGTAGGGGTGAACAAAAAATACACACAATAAGAGAAAAGCAAGGCAGATTAATCCTTAGATTCGAACGAGATGCGTAGGAGCAGGGATTCTTTTGTAGAGGACAATATACTTGAGTGCATTAAAGCTGAGAAGTTCGTGTCGGTTCGCTACCTCAACATCAGCTTGGAGGAATTCTGAAGGGGAAACGATGTACCATACATACACACGCACAAACACACACATACACGCATGTAACCCTTACTACTCCCCCCACACACACAAACACACACTCTGAGTTTGACACTAACTAAACAACCTGGTAGCCACATCAACCACACACGCTCATCCCACATCTCCGAGGTGACATGCACATATTCACCCTTTCCGAGCACACAGACGTTGACACTAACACATAGTACGTAGGCCCCACGAAGACAGCCACATTCGTACATAAGCGACAGAGGAAGTGCGTAGCGGAGCTCGTCTTGTTGGAGAGTCTAAGGCGAAAAGCCATGGCTGTGGATGTCGACAGGGTAGTTTATTTTGAGAAATACGATCTTCATTTAATTTCATTACTTGCAAAAACCTTGTCTGCTCTCCAATCCTCCGGTATTATAGCTATCAGCGAGGCCCTAACTATACCGTCATTCGCTCGCATCTTGGCACGACGTGAGGAGCAGGAACATGCTTGTGAGAGTGAGACTTTTCGTCTTCTTCTGCCTCCTCGTGCTGCTGCTCTTGATCGTACTCTGTCATGGCATCCTCCTAAATCCCACCACCGCTTACCTGCAACATGACATGTGCGGAACTCTTGTACTGGCGGCGCTGAGGAATACCCATTCCACCTTCGAGTTCTTCGCCGAAAGACACACGCAGGATTATTATTGTCTAGAGGCAATGAATTTGAGGCCTCAAGTTATGCCCACGACTGCTACCACCACACAATCTAGTATAATCGGAGCAAGATTAGAAGCGTGTGCCCATTAGCAAAGCCCGTAGTAGTTCGACTCAAATGAAGCTTCCCTCGAGGGAAACTGGCTACATAACTCTTACTAGTTAGTTAGTTGGAGGGCGAAGCAGTTTTTAAACTCAAATCCACAATTTCACTGGCCATAGGTTCTGTTGTGGGCACTCTACTGCTCGGAAACGACTAGCCTCATTCCCGTTGATTTTGACCTCTATATAAGAAGTATATGCATCTGTGCACAAGCGTCCTCTCCATCCCTTTTCGCCTCAATGTCTACGGACAAATGAACGTGACTTGTTTATCTTCACGTTCGTTCTCTCATTCTCACATGTACACGGAGTCTGAATTCCTCTTATTTTTGGCAACATTCAATCTTTAGCTGCTGGTGGTAGTGTTTTTTTATCTTGCTGTTTTATGCACATTTTACAAGTTCTCATTCGAAAGGTCTTTAGTCTCCTCAAAAACTTGAGAGGAACAAGCGACTGGAGGCTGAGGGCGTTCAAATGATGAGATTTGTTATGGTACATCATCTGACTTCTGTTGCTATCCTCTGTCCCGCACCTCCTCTCCTCCATGTTAATGTTAATGTGTCTGAAGAGGGTGTTGGTTCTGGCACAGATAGGCTTAATTGTAATAATTGCACAACCACTTGGCTCCATCCTTTGCTGTTTTAAACACTTTTTCAGCTTCCCTGGAAAAGATTTTTTGGAGAAAATCCTGTACCGCATCATGACTGATGGACGGCATGATGAATCTTCCTCTCTGGATTCCCTATAATAATGGCGTACGTGCATGCTTCACTGTCATAGAGTTTCTGAATTGAGAGCCCGCTTAAGTGAGACTATTCATCACTCGCAGAGACGTTTTATGGATGAAAAAAGGCGTTGTCTGTGCATGTGTGTGTAGCATTATTTTAATGAGTTGGCTCTGATAGCTGTACAGTGCAACATTGCGTGCCGAAGTCTGCAGCTGGGACCATCCGGAAGGGCTGGCTGTGAGTCTATTTTCTTTGCTTCTCGTATTTTCCCGTGTATGTGTGTGTGTGTCCGCGTGTGCTTGTCTTGGCGTTGAGCTCAGTCTAAAACTTGTATTCTGGCTGCCACTATACGCACACTGAGAAACAATCCCCTCCTGTGCATTTCTCTAATTAACATCAACTGATCTTGATGACGGCAGCCTTGGAGTTAAGGGAACAAGGGGCAGGGTACGACCGTAGTTTTTTTCCGCCATCAAATATCTTACGTGCGTAGCCCTTGTATGTGCATGACTCGCTGTGTACTTTGAGGGTATTTCTAGGGAAGATGGAATGGTATCGTGGATGTGTATGTGCATGTCGGTATTTTGCCTTAAAATTTAATTCACGTTGATCTGGTGTAAATTAAATGAGAATGAAAATAACATGACAAGTAGATCCACTCTTTGTTCAAAGACTGCAAATGTTGGAGAGAGGAGGAGTTCGAGCGGTAGTGCTAGTAATGAGTGCGTAAAATGATCGTGCTCTGGTCTACCGGAAAATTGCTCTCCCCCAAAAAATCTAGCGATAAATTATATTTCAGAGGCCGAGGGTATCCACCTGGCTATGAAATGAGTCACAGCCATCCCCACAACCAACTTTCCCTCTCAAATGCCTTCTGCTCCTACTCTTATTGTTGTTTGAGGGGAAAAGTAGGGAAATATTGAAATGTTAATTTTTGCTCCACAAAAATAATGTACGGGGCTCTCGTATCTGTTGAGTGTACGGAGTGCCGTCTCATCACCGCTGTCTCTCTGTGGCTCAGGACGAAAGAGTGGAGTGGAGGTTGGGGGATATAAAGAGCAAATGGGAAGTTGACTACTATTGGCCTAGTAGTACCTACTAGTAATATATATGAATAATTCATTTTGCAGGGCGGAAAATTCATTTTTCAGCTACACTATTTTACCGTGGCTACAGTGGTGTATGAAGTCTTGCCGCTTAGCTGAAGTTGGTTCGGAGGGGGAGCTACGTGCTCGGGGGTCATTAGTTGATGACATAGTTATGGCTTGGAGTGATTAATTAATGAGCTCTCGGGACCACAGGATCATGGTATGAACGATTGTATCGTCTGCCACTGCACCTTCGTCAGCATACTTCCGTTGCCTGTGAAAACGATCGAGCAATGTGAGTTGGTTCGAATGTGCACAGTGTGGTTGCTACTATTGAAAGCATGAGTCAAAGAAATTATGGCTCCCTTAAGAAAGAAACTCGAAAATCCCCTCTTCAAATCCCATGAGTGAAGTTGAGGACAGACAAAAGGTGTTGGTATGCACGCACATAGACTTTCCGATTCAGGGCCTAAACCCTGGAAATTCATTTGGCAATAAATCACTGTTAACCCATTGCAGAGCTGACGACCGTAGGTGCTCCTACTGGTGGTGTTGGCGGTGGTGAGTGACTGCTGAATCGTTCACAAAGGATGAATGGACACTAATTGAAATGGAAAGGCAGTACGTCATAATTCCATCGAGGTTCTCGGGAGACATGCTTGACATTTTTCTTCAATTGGGAAAAGGTTGAGTTTTGCAAAATAGGTGGGCGGATGCCCTGCATCCAGGCAGGCATACACTTTGCAGTTGACGCTCACCACAGCCATCTTTATATGTTGACGAAACACACGTGTTTGTATATATATATTTATGTATATGTGTGTGGACAGCGTCAGCAATTATGATTGCATCTGGTGGCACGAGTGGGATGAGTGAACCCAACCCACCTTGTCGGTCAGCCGCGAGCCGACAATCCCGTCCGTAAGGATCCCGACGATCTTATTCATTATTGATCACATTATACTTGGTGGGTTTTCCTCCCATTGTTCGGAATGTTTTCTCCACTATATGTTCCACGTGGCGCATGCAGCAGACGATTGGGTGTTTTGTGGCTAAACCCAGGGGCCAAAGTTCAGTACTTGCCATGTTGAGGGAAATGAGTTGGGAGCCGGTTGGCGGAACATTTAAGAAACTATAGCCTTATAGTAGAGGATTCTTTCATTCAGATTTCCGTAAGACACCTCACAAAGTGACGGCCCAATGTTTGTGTGTGTTTGTGACTCAACTTCTTGCTCTTGTTCGTACAGAATCATAACGGAACGATAGGAACCTGAAACTTTAACCCTGACGCACATTCAAGGGGATTGGCGGCGGACGTTGTTGAGGGAATTTGCATACAATGCGTAATGGGCGAAGCATACTACAAAGCTAACAGAACAGGTCCGCAGAGTTGCTTTGCCTATCCAACAGTAACAAGAACACGGTAATTATTCCCCTCTCAACTTGATTGCGCATTGTTGCTCTTACCTCCTGCTCCGGCCAACATACTTTGTGGAACAGAGTGAAAGACAAAGCAAGGTGAGGTAGTGGTGATGATACTTGAAGGCGGGTGAATACAAGTATTTTCCCGTTCATTCTTTTTTGTCTCACTCGTCCGCGAAGATTGCCACATACCTGAAGCATCATCCCGTTACAATTTAAAGTACACCGACTTCGAACACGCACACACACTCACTTACACGCACGCAGAGTTAGGTGTAGGATAGGGACAACCCATTGAATACAAATTGGGTTCAATTCAATTTTCCTTTCTGTAGTCCAACAATCATACATCAGTACCGACCCCATCCACTGCCACATATGATGATGATGACGAAACTGGGTGCGAGTAAAAAATTATCAGCTCACAGCTTGGATTGTAATGAGTTGAAGAAGGATTACAAATATAAGCAACATAATAATAACGAGAAACTCAATGAAAAATCTAGCAAATCACAATCTATAATGAATAAATGAGCACATATGAATCACTCGTCACAGAGTCATTCCACTCGAAAATATTAACCTTGACAGGATGTAAGATCTGATGGAGTTACTGCTGCGTCATTCTGTGCTGTTGGGAAATGTGAAAAATTGAGCAGAAAATGAGGAGCTTGTGTGAGTGTATGGAAGGTGAATTGGAATGAGAGCAGAGACTGATTACATCATCATCATCATGGGGTCCAATTCGGTAGGATGAGATGGGGAAGGATCGCATGTATCTGTATGCGGATCTGGTGCAAGATTAATTCAGAACAACAAATTACACTACCAGCATTATGCACATCTCTCTGCAGAGAATTTGGAAAAAAATCAAGGGGGGAGAAAAAGTAAAAGTTAATCAACAGGATCATTACGAGGAGGGGAGGCAATTTTCTGTGGGCCGATCGCGGCAGCGAGATTCTGTGCAGAAGCATATAGGCCTACTTAATATGCTCCCATGACAACGACCCTTCCCGCTCACGCACTCTACTATCCCTGTAGGCAAGCATCTAGACGATTGGAATGAAGAGGAGGCTGGAGGAAATTATTGGGTAATTATTGGATTGGTAAAGTGGTAATGGTAGTACCTTGCAAATTTTACAGCGAGCCTCATAACAAACATTGGGCAATTTGTAGCATAATCATAGGTCTTGGCGGATCCACAGCAACGGTAGAATTTGACAAGTCTGGTGGGAAGTATTACTCTCCGACCACATGCTTGAACCTTCTCAACTTTTATGTTGCCATAGATCATCACATGGCCAGTAATTGGGCATGAAACGTCAGGCCTGTGAGGGCAACGAGTGAGTGAGCTCATCAAGAGTGGGCATGCTTTTTTGACGGCGCAACATGCTGACACTTTCAGCCCAGGTTCTGGGGCATAAAATCCGAGCATTCAAAACTTGAGAAGCCATATTTGTACGTCCGTGCTCGTGAGAAAATTAAGTGTAACCCGTTCAGATAGCTTTTGGAAGGTTACATGTTGTAGGGCTGCTGATGAGTTGATGACCGATGAGTGCATCGGGTCTAGCGCTTCCAAGTTCATGTCGGACGTGGCTATTAAAACTAATAGAAAATGTTACGTCGTCATTATGACAACCCGGTATGAACGTCGTATTCCGCTAGACTTCAACTGAACTCCCAATAATGGGCTGTCAGTTTGGAAAATGTCAGTAAAAAACATGGGAAACTCAAATTTCCTGTCAGATTTCATGGCAAGATTTGAACGTGTTATCGAAAGTTTTCCACGAAAAACAACACTTTCTTGCTAGGGAACATTGCTTGGGAGGTTGGGATCCAGCCCGACGCCCGACTGTGAAAACATTTTTCTGGCATTTGCAAAGAGAAAAATTCTTAGGCTGTGTACCATTTATACATACATACATATATATGGGTTGTAGACATGCTTTAAAAGTCTTTGACATCATTATCAAAATTACAAGAGTCATGATAAAAACTTGGGATTTTTTCACATTGTTTGCTAAAGTTCCAGCCATGAGGCTTCTCCGCAGGGCAAGTTCTCATACATAACAAACACCTACACAGTACACTACTACACATTCCCACACAATGTAAACACGTGAGCACAAGCTCAAAAATGGGAAGTTCAACGGCAGCCACTTCTGACTTGCCACAACTTCACCTTACATTCCGCCCCCCGCTCGTCAATTGTTTTCATGAGCTGGAAGAAGAGTTAATGTTTATAGCTCATGAAGTGGGATTCCAGCTCAACTTCCGCTCCATGCTGGACTTTCCACACGAGACTCGAGGTGTGGGACTCATAATTCATCTTTGGTCAGCTCCTCAGCACACGCTATGAGCTCACACGGTAATGCTAATGATTCTAATACACCCATAGCCTCTGCGGTTGTTAACTCAATAAAATTGACAGACAGACGCTGAAGTCGATGCACTTGATGATAATAACAACACGAGTCGTTGCTACCCATACCACGATGTGGTGCCAGTGTAGTGGTGCTGATGAGGTTGAAGATAATGACCGGCCTATTTATCCTCAGAGCATCCAAAAGTTGCAATCTCTCTACCTTGTAGACTTATTCTTTCGTACACCATTTAGTGCTCAAGTTCTTACCGTGGGACATGGCAAGTGTACGGGAAGATGGTCGTCGTCCAACTAAACGCACTTCTTACTCCTTGACTACTTGGACGGTATCATTTTTTTGGGGTAGAGAAAAGCAAAATACGTTGAAAAGGTAGGACAGATGTGGAGGAAGGGAATCACGGTTCGCTGCCGACTCGGTCATTGACTAAAAACACCATTACCGTACTACGTACTACCATGTACCGCCTTCACCCTCTTCAACATAAGTCGCAGCAGCTCAGATAAACTTACTCGTACATTTTTTGACTAAATTCGGCAACATTAGTTGTCCCTTCCCCCACGTAGGATTTGTATTCGCAGTTCCGGGCTTGAGCGTGTAGATAGATCCCCATAATTTTTCGTCGCCCTCTGCTATCTGCTGAAAAGCATGAAACTCAAGATCTTGCTACACATTATCACTGACATCATGAACCCGCCGTCGGGGCTCCTCAAAGCGTTACGCGCGTAGACCACGAGGTAATGTGGGTACCACTGCGTAAGCTCTTGTTCTCTACATGGAACTCTATGCTGTAACCATTGAACTACGCATGGACGTCATATGATTTCCTAAAATTCTCCCCGTCATTATGGTAAACTTCGGAACAATTGAATTAAAGAACCAAATAATACACTCTCAACTTGCATTCATGTGGTCCAACTTTCAAGTGTGAAATGAAGTGACCGTAAACATTACATGTCCATACCGATGTGCAACATCCTTTGCATAGGTGCTGGTGGTGGCTGTGTGGAAGCATGTTGAGAAATGCTCAGGAAAATAATCATAATGGAAGGCCACTTAGCACCATTTGGATGAAGTAGAAGCATCTAGCCTAACGACTTGAATATGCTTATAAGCTTCTCTGACCGCGTTAAACGCTATCTGAGGTCTTGTTAAACCTCTCAAGATCCCTTTTGCGTTTGTTGTGTAACCGCTCCGCTCAATAGCCACACAGAGTAACAGTGTGGTGGTGTACACTGCAGATTTCGGAGCGTGACCTGTATGTTCTGAGTTGAAGTCTCGAGATCAGTTATAGCCCTGTCCGCAAAAGTGTTGGAAATTGGGCCTAATTTTTGAGGGAAGGGACCGTGCTGAAGTGAGTACTTTGTTCCATCTCCTTGTTCTCCCTGCCCATGTGATGATAGTAGTCAGTCACTGTTGAGTCTGTCAAAAGATGTGATTAACTCAGATTTCTCTGCCGGAATTAAGTGGCTGCGCACGCTGTCCCCGAATTCTCCACTTTTCACTGGCGTGTTGTCATATATCATGAAGCCATCATGGGGGGTGAGTGCACGTTGACTTGGTACGCCAAAAATCGGTGCCCCACTGCTTCTTTGGTAACTGTTAGAGCTTTCCAGCTATCCAATGCGGAGAGGAAACACTGATTTCCAGTAGCATTTTCAGCTGAAATTGAGTGTGCATGCACTGGTATTTGAAGCAAGAAAACGAGAGTTGAATTCCGGATAGACCCTTGCAACGGCACAAAGGGCGTCATCGAACCATTTGCCCATTGCTGATATGCTAAAGTGACTGTGACAGATACGGAGTAACTCAAGCGAATAGTCCGCAGCATCTACTTTCTAATACAGTTGCTCATACATGCGTATATACCTGGCTCCTACGCATATATGCACTTTTAGAAGCCACAAAGGGCCTTTGAAAAGCATCTGTCAGCAAAATTTGAGAATGCAAAACGTTACACAACTGTTTCATCGAGGCTGCTGTACAAAGTTTGACTCGCATCAGAGCCACGACTACACTTTTGGTAACACCCTCACGAATCAGAATTCTTCGGTATCCTTGTGAGAGAGTAACGAAAATAATTGCAATGGAGAATGTGCAGTGATGGCAGCAGCAGCAGTGGTGGTGGTTGCAGGCAAAATGAGGAAAGACAAGTTGAACGAACAGAGTTAGACTTTCCTGAGGGACCCAATCAGCCTTGGGATGTCGACAGAGTGATGTCTGTTCATTTATGAATTATCATTATGAATTCTTTTCCATTGTCATGTCCACCTCGTCCGACCGATGCGTAGGGAGACCGAGTGAAACAGAGAGAGAGAGAGAGAGAGAGAGAGAGGGATATATAGAGGATGAATCTTTTCCATGCTGCGCATCCTGGGCAGGGCCTCCATCTCCCTCACAGTCACTCAGACAGTCAGACGGTCTGACACACTGTAATTTCAATTCCATTGACAGTGCATATTTATTTTTAAATCCAACTGAGAGCTACAAGATTTATCGCACAATGACTCAAGTCAATGAGCTCTACCTCCCCTGACTAAATCCAGCATGCCATGTGGGTCCTTATGATGATGATGATGATGGGGAATGAATTTTTTTATTGTTATAACTTATTGTATCCCCGTCGGCCAAGGGATTGCTTTAGAAGATTGCACAGAGGTTCTCTTCTGACTACTCATATTTTCTTCTATTTTAGAGTCGTAGCTTGAAGGTGTGTACGGTCGTAGTGGCGGTGGCGAAACGACAACGGAATGACGACCTTATTATATCCGGAGGCTCTGCGCTAATGGTAAGTGACTTGCTATTAGTTAGCTATACTTTTGGTCATACGTACGTCCAAGGTTCCTTCGCAAAGCCTTAGGGCACCTTCACAACATGGATGGGATGTGTCTCGCATAATAAATCCCACTTTGGCTATGGTTAAGAAATACAATGCTGAAATTTATGCAGGCACGAGGAGAGTGTGCTATCCTCAAGCTGGTGGCAGTCCGTGTTGTTGACGCTTCTGAAAAAAGCGTCACTGTCACACTATCCTCATGGGCTCTGACAGGTTTTCTGGTGAGTTACAGGATTCAGTTACCGAATCACTCCACTCCATTAAGAGAGTGGCATGTCCCCAAGCTTTTAAGTGAGGATCCCCATTCGTAGGAGGCAGAAAGGTTAAGTAAATGGTGAGAAGAGTGAAATGGGTCCTCTCTGTATGCTATATGTGCCGGGATTAGTGATGCAAATCCGGAACAAAATTGCGTTCCGTTCCGATTCCGGAAAGTTCCGGTTCCGATTTTGGAAAACCCGGAAAATTCAAATAAAAATGCGCTAAGGAAGTAAATAGTCCTATCGCAACACATTTAACGAAAGTTAAACTTATTCAGATATAAAAATTTAATATGGGTAGACAATGCCTGCCTGGACTCTGCCAAGAATGACGGTCGCGTTTCCATCCATACCTAAATGGTTGAGATTTGATTGGTGCACACGGATTTGTTTGATAAAATACACGAATGTTATTAGCAACGAGGCGATTTTAGGCTATCAACCACA
>WJFA01002372.1:0-16223 GCA_009870155.1 Pseudobourletiella spinata | reverse complement strand
ATCTCATACATCAGCCACATGGCGGGCTGGTGAACATTCAAATTTGGTGATTTTTCCCGCCGCGATTTTATGGGAGGAATTCTATATCGTGCAAATCGTTTAGTTTCGAATTCCTATGCACATGTCAACTTCCATGTAGTAAGTGAGAGTGTAGTGGAAATTCAAAACTCGGAAATCCTTGTACGATTTGCCATACAAAAAGTTAAGGTGAGACGTACCGCCCCCCCCTCTTTGGTGCCCAGATGAAAATCGAAACTTCGCGGGCTTGTAACTCAGCCAAACCTGAAATTCCGCATCTAGGAGTTTGGCATTGTTAATCAACCTAGGTAACCTCTTCAATCCACATAGTGTCGAATCTGTGCTAGTGTGACTTGCGCATTCCTCCCCTTGTGAGCACTATATCTCTGTTCCTAATAAAGTTTTTACTAACAGACTATCCAAGCTGGAGCCATGTACCTGATTTTTCTTGTGGGGGTTTCGGCTTGAAAAATACCTGCTGCACTTTCACATCGGGACGGGAATCACTTACGTTTGACCCACCGTTTTACGTGGGTCAAGCTCTTGCATTTTTCGTGTGAAATTGGGAATACGATGACCTTCTGTAGTCTATTACCTCATGCTCCACATGGGTCTGAAATTAAATGCTAACTTTTGAACCGTGTGACCTAGTGAGGACTTTTAATGATAATCTTATTGTAAATTACCAGAGAAAAACTGTTAAAATACCTCCAAGTAAGTTTATAATCCACAAGTAAAATTTTCAAAATACCGGGCAAGGAAAGGCACAAACTGGGAACAATTCTCGCTGTCGGTCTTTTGGACGGGGTTTGTGCGGAAACCTTTTTTTGCCAGGGCTATGGTTCAATATTCGATTGATTATCTTTATGTGGAGTAGTCAGCCATATAGCCATATCAGCATGGAGACAGGGAGAAAAGTGGCGCAAGCGGAGGGCTCCAAGGACCGGATTGACAGAGAACCAGGAGATAGACTTGTTCAGTTTCTTGGGCGTGTCTTGCTTTTTGGTGAATCCGCCGCTTTCTGCGCTTTCTCCTTCGAACTTTTAGTGTTTAACTTTTTCGAACAATAGTGATTTCCAGGAGGTTAACATGCAAGAGTTAGAGTGCAAACGAACCTTAAAATAACGATATTCATGACAGTGGATGGGAAGGAATGTAAGGAAATTTTTATTGACCATCGAACGCGTGTACGACACATATTATGTATGAATGACCACTCGGCGAATTGCGTCATTTTTCACCAGCTTCAATGGCCATGACATTGTACTACAAATTAGGGAGGAATCACGAAATGGAGGTACGCTTGAGTTGAGAGAGACACTTCCCCGCCAATAAAATGTGTTATGGAATCACTTCAGATGGCCAAAAGACCACCGTGGAAAACTTCAAGTCGTCGCACCGTATAATTGCTTTTACCTGTCGCGGCATGAAACCCATTATTTAGAGAAATTAAAGCCAAGCTACCATAATTCTTGGATAAACATGAACCTGCTCACAAACCGGGACCCTGTTCTGTAACTCATTAAGTACCCATTTGCTTCAAACAAATTAAAACATACTAGAAATTGGTGCCTCTCATTAATTTGATGCTTTAACTGATTTATTGGGTGTTTCCCAGTAATTGCCATCGAGTCTGCCTCGGGATGTGAGGAAGGTTCGTATTTTATTGCGGGCTCACAGGCGTATTGCAATTGCGTATTTATTCCCAAGTTCACTCTGGTCATTTAAACATAGTGTTGAACATGAACATTTCCAGGGGCCTCGTTGATTTATCCTACGTCTGTTTTAGGACAGCCGGGGCCCTATACATTTTCCCCGTCAGCATGGACTTCCAAACAGGGAAGTTTCATTATAATAACTCACTTTTGTGCTGCGTTATTCATAAAATAAACTTCACAATAGCCTTTGGTAGACTTTTGTACGCTTGTATTGCCTTCATATTGAAGCTAGTGCGTTTTAACGGGGATGGGCTCGGTGTTCTCATTATGTCCGTGATTCTAGCTTCCCTCTTTGGTACTGCGGTCTTCTTCAACTACGAAATTGTTTCATCGGTATCGGGATGACGTCATCCTGCTCTTTAATTATTTGGAGTTTCACTCAAACGAGCGAGAGCATCGACTTAGGAGCGGTAAATTTTACGGCAAGGTCACAGGATACACATTGTTGTACAAGGATTTCATTTTCAGCACGAACTGGAATATCCAAGAAGCTTTAATCGTTTTCCTACCTTTCGGGGTGAATGTGTTTGCCCCACTGTTAGTTTTCATTGCAATTGTGTTCCAAGACTGGGGAATTTTTCTCACGTCCGTTCCACATCAACTTACTGGTTCCCCAGCTCACTTAACTCTGGCGGCCATATTGGAAATGATGACATTCACATTTTACCAATGGAACATCCTATTAGCTTTCTTTCTGGTACTGGCCCTGGTTCAAATGCACGCCGATGTTGTGAAAAATGCCACTACAAAAGCAACGTGAGTTTATTTCGAAATTCTATTGTGCAGACCGAAAATTCAGTTTATATTATCATGTTTGCATACATAGATTTCAAGCGGGAAGACGTGTGCCTAACATCAAGTGGACAGAGTTGGAGCAATACCTCCACATTTACCAAACGTTCAACCTGGTCGGCATTGTGTCAAATGCCGCGTTTCCCAGAATGCTATTCACGGGGAAACTCAATGCGCTGTCCTGCTCCATATTCTCGACATTCTACTTGATCTACCACCGTGAGACTGACTCACTGGTTCTCCTCGTGTTCTTCGCCATCCTCGCCTTGGATGCAATACTAATCTACGTGTTTGCTTTTGAAGGTCTCTTCGCAGCGCCTGGAATTTCTCGGAAATTTGTAGTTGCTTGTAGGCAATTATTGAACGCCAAGTGTGGGTCGAGTCAAACCACGTTTACGTCATCCATTATGAAGGCGAGAGTAAATGGCATGCGTCCGGTTTACATCGGGGACGGGTTTCGTTACGTCGACAGCATGTCGACTCTGAATTTCCTTGATTTCTTTCTACATCAAGTAATTGGATTGCTGCTAATGCAATAGTTCTCTCTCTATAAATTCCACTTCTGTTAACTATTTTTGTAAACTTGATCATCAGTGCACCTACGACTTTCAAGCTTCAGGAGATTTGAGAATTGGGCTACCCGCCTGCCCAGATTTTGAAAGGCCTGATTTTCTTATTGTGAAATTTATGGGAGCTAATATGAGTGAACAATAATACATTATCGAAATAACTATCGGCATTATCAAGTGTGAACATCAAATACATGTTTCAGGGTTAAATCGAGACCTAGCCTTGCGTACAGAGCGGAGCTTAGGTATTGAGAGTTCGACGCCCATAAATACCTGAAGAGTTCAGGCGGTTCATGATGCCTGTGACCGGGAGTCAACTCAAAGCGACTCAAAATCCCGATCCAACTAGATCGGAAATCTTCACTCACTCAGTGATCGGACTTCTCTTTTTCCAGAAGTAGGTCTTTCATTCTCATCAATTATTCCTTTTTCGTGAATCTTACTCACAGCAACAGCTGGGTTAGCCTAATTACAGAAAAGTAAGATGAGAAGGAGAAAGACATTGTCCATACAAACACAAGAAACCATTGAGCTCTGATTTTGTCTAATCGAAACATCATTCTAGTGACGTACTGACGACTGACGCATATATACGTTCGGTTGCGAACGCTAGGGTTGACTGTGCATACTGAAACGTCAGCTGAATGCAGAAATCAACTTGGGAAGAACAGAGAACGACAGATTGCAGGGTCAGAACGAAAACAAAAATAATAATAAAAGCGTCCCTGCCGCATTACCTAACCAAAAAATCCTCATCTCATTTCAGTACAAAACTCCATGATGAAAGCTCGGCATGTAATTTGCTTTGTGGGGAGTGAGTGC
Source organism: Pseudobourletiella spinata (assembly GCA_009870155.1). Classification (NCBI taxonomy): domain Eukaryota; kingdom Metazoa; phylum Arthropoda; class Collembola; order Symphypleona; family Bourletiellidae; genus Pseudobourletiella; species Pseudobourletiella spinata. Next base: position 12,304 of record WJFA01002372.1, on the reverse strand, counting down.
GAAACTGCTCACTCGTGATATGTGAGTCACTATGCGTGCTGAACAGCTGAGTGGACTGCTTCCCGTCGCCGAAGCTGAGCCCTGGGCAAAAATGGATTACAAAATGCGAGCCAACGTTGAAAATTGGGCAGGTTAACTGCCACAGTCATTCGAGCCAGAAATACGCAGGAGCCGTCCCCTCTGTTTGAAAGGGAACCTTGCCCACAGTTGCTCGTACAGCCTAGGAACGAAGAGTACAAGGTCTACTGTTATATACGACGTGAGCAAGCATTTAGGGCTGTGAGAATTTTCATCAAAATTTTAAAGTTTTTCCAGTCAGTCAAGACTTGATTCATCAGCCACAATGAAATTCCAGTACAAGGAGGATTATCCTTTTGAGAAGAGGAAGGCTGAGGGAGAGAAAATTCGTCGTAAATATCCGGATCGTGTTCCCGTGAGTCATATTTACTACACTGTAGCCATTGAACCTTTTTGTGGTATACTCCTTCTGCGTTTTAACTTGATTCACAGTGCAGTGTGGATTAATTCGTGCAGAATTTTTCACACGCAAGCTCATAGTATTGGAGCATTACAGTGCTTGGCTGTCATTTTGATGACTGGCTCAAACTGTCATGAATGTGGAGCTTTACTATTTTTGAATTTTATTCATCCACAAATATACGTACGTACTTCCACTGTGCTCAAGGCGGGGTGGCTGTGCCAAAAAGTTACTCAGCTGATGCCAAGGTTGTTTACAAAGCAGCGTGTACTGTGTTGTGATGGGGAATGGAGAGAGGTAGAGAGGAACGCATTTGTGCCTTTCCCACCTGACGACCTTTGTTTCAAAGGTTGAACATTTTCAAGTCCAAACGTCAGCCTATATTTTCCCATTTGGAAATTTCAAAATGGAGTTTCTCTCATTGCTTTGTTCAGTTGTACAGAACTTTGTGGCGTCATTAACTCTTGTACGGGGAGTAGAACAATACCAGTAGGTTGTGGAGGAGGGCTGACTGAGTGTGGATGCAGTGATGAGTTGATAAGTTTTCCTCGTAATGCGTTAGCGTGACTGCCATGTGAATGTTTAGGAGGGAGGATGTGGTAATTTATCCTATTGTGCTTCTCTGTAGGTGATCGTGGAGAAGGCCCCGAAGGCTCGAATTAGTGATCTGGACAAGAAAAAATACCTCGTCCCCTCGGATCTGACCGTGGGTCAATTTTACTTTCTCATCCGCAAGCGGATTCATTTGAGACCCGAAGAGGCGCTATTTTTCTTTGTCAATGACGCCATTCCTTCCACCTCTGCGACGATGGGATCTCTGTACCAGGTGGGGTTAAATTCCCAATGAGCATATGTGCAGGAACGTGTAAACAGATGATACAAGTTTGAACGTCATTGATGATAAAACGCTGTCTGTTGTTGCAGGATCATCACGAGGACGATTTCTTTCTGTACATTGCGTACAGTGATGAGAGTGTCTATGGCGCCTCCCTCTGAGTGTCACTGTCGTCGACCCCCTTGGCATCATCACCTATTTGTTAGTATCGTTCAAGATCCGTCTCCGTGTGTGTCTCTGTCGTGTAATAATGATCTGTACGCTTGAGGAAAGGATGGATCCGAAATTTATTCAAGGTGACCTCGTCTCGGCGTAGAAAGAATTAAACTCTGTATAGGGATACGACCCAGTTCCCCCGTCACCATGGTTATAAAGCAAGAACGGTTGGAATTATAGGCTTGTGTAAAATTTTTTAGCTTCAAGTGATGACCAAGGTGCACACAACACACTCTTATCAGTACGTAAATGCGCAGACCGGGCTAATTAATTATTAACTACTATATCCGACTTGGTGATGTATGTTTGAATTTTTTAATTAATTAATTATGAATTTTAAGTGTAAATACATCGTACTTAGGAAGGAGTATTCTATTCCAAAATGACTTGTAAAAAAAATTAATAAAATTTTAAAAACCTCCAATTATTACTTTGTTTCTGTACTTATTGGTCCGGTCACCCCCTGGCCATGTTGGAGTAAAAACCTGGTGTGTAGAGTGCTATGAAATCCACTTTATCCTTTCATCGGGCGCTGGAAGTGGCAAAAGCGATGGGTGTCATAGAACATCCGGGGCAGGAGTGAAGGATTTCGTGCAGGAACAAATCACAGTCCAAGCAAAACTTTTGCCGACAAATTTTGCAGCAGTAGATCTGAAATACATGGAGTTACCTGAGACTCTGAGCAAAATTGTCAGAACTATGAGCACGTGGGAGGGTAAAAATCAAAAAGATTACGTGTTTGGCAGTCGTGGGATTTACAACCTTGTTGCATCCAAAACAGGTGATGTCAGCGGCTGGCAACTCCTCGAAGGGGTCGAGCGGGAAAATGTGAAGAAAGGATCGGGCGAGATGAGGAGCGGAAACCATGGTCAATCCACAGGCCTTACACTCCGTCGGCAGTTCACAACACTTGTTGAGGCAGCGCGGGCAGATGTAGCCGCCTGTAGAAAGTTTGCAGCTAGCTGGGTCGTCGGCGTGACAAAGGCACATAGCCGAATGCTCTTCTTGGTTCCTCTGCGGAAATCCCATTTGAATCAGTGAAGACTCAGCTGCCTGGCTCATCGGAGGGGGTTCAATATGCTCGTAGATCAGATCTCGGAAATGACCATCATCTAATATAACGCCGAATGACCCTCCAGTTTTCGTTGTCATAGTCTTGCATGCCCGTACCTCGGCAGCCAGGGAGATGGCGGAGCAGCGGATACCATGAGTTTTCAAAGTCTGCAAAGAGTACAGCATATTTTTAATAATTAGTGGGGATGGAAAAAGAATAAATATTACCATATAAAATTCAAGCTTAAACCTCAATCGTGTCATTGATATCACCAGGATCAACAGTTGTCAAACTCCCGTGTATGAAAATGATCTCTCGTGAGGTGTGTCGCGGCATTTGCTTTAGAAAACTCAGAGCCATCTCCAGCGAGTTCTGAAGCGACGGTTCCCCTTCACAGGGGAAAGCTTTGACGAGACCTTGGAGAACCTCCAAATGTTTCCGTGGGTTTCCCGACATGTCTGATATTTTTTCTGCACGCTTATTTCTCGTCCCAATGATGCCGAGTTGGCTGATAGGATTACTGTCAAAGAACTCGTCCACAAATTTTTCTAAAATCTGAATGGCAAAAAATTTTAAAAAATTTTACAATGTTTCTCAGCAGAGTGACTTTTAATTGCTTCTTCGTACCTTCACTGTGGCCAAAATTCTGTTGGGTTTCAAGTCCTGATCAGTCATGCATTGAGACAAATCAAGAATGATGTAGACATGTCGCATGATTCCGAGACATACTCGTCCAGCAGCCCGGCGTTGTTCAAGTCTTTTCCGTTTGCTCTTCTCAATGATTTCCGTGATTGCAGAGTCGAGGAAACCGTGAGCATCTTCTTCAATTGCTTCCCTGCGAAATTGGTGATCATAGGGTGATTGCAAGACTCATATGATATCAGCGGGTGAAAATAATAATTGGCAATTAAAATAACTCGGTTTACCATGTCTTCTCGTATCCAGTTTCCCAGCGGTAGCCCTCTCCATCCGCTTCCTCTTTATCTTCCGCCATTCCGCTTTCCTGATAAAAATCTAACTATAACTGTCATAAAACAGTTCAAAGCAATTAAAATTGAGAAAAAATGCAAATTTACTAAAGGACTGAACGGAGTAATGTACAAACCTGGGGTCCTTTTCCAGCAACTATTATGCGGCTCTCAGAATCGGCTGCTCTGCTGCTGCTTTTGATTCTCCCATTTTATTCTCTTCATCGGCCAACATGTTCAGCTGCAAATTCAAATGTTTTTAAAAACGCGCCATTTTTATTGAATACATGACATAGAGTAACACATAACAAATTATAAGATATAGCATTATGCACACACTCTATAGTAAATGATGGAGGTAAAAGTTGGCGGGAATCTGGCCAGTTCAGTCTTCCAAACTTGATAAATAAATGGCAAAAATTTTTGCATCAATTCTATTCTTGAACTTGCAGCGGTTTCACGTGTGGTTTTACTTAGGTAAAGTTTGGCAATTTATTTACATTTAAATTTTACAAGCTCATGATTTACAGCTGAAAGCTTGGTATCTTAACTATACTACAATTATATAATTTAAATTCTACCCATTCAGGTTCAAAAACATTTACGCATCATTTGCTGATTGGGCCCATGAATGCAATTTTTGTGTTACAGATTACAGTGGATGTTGTCGTGGATTCCCAGCTGATTACCTCAGCGGTTTAGTTTCCAATTGGCAAAACCACCTGTATTGAGTATATCTTTACACTTCCTGCTCATGGAAAGCAATGGAGACCAACCTGGTTCGAGCAAGGGTCGCCGTGGCGGAGGTCGCGGAAGATTCTTCCGCGGACGGTGGAACTGGTACAACAAGCGGGGCTCAAGAGGCCGTGGCAAACCCGGGAATCATAATGGAGAAAATACAAGACCGGCGTTGGATACTGAAGACGGACTGAGAGATCGAAGCATTGATTGTGATGATGAAGTACCATCAGATGACAGCAGACCGGCAAGAAAGAGAAAGAATAACAGCAGCTCCGGCCCGCATCACAAACGTACCGAAAATAGGAGCTCTGCAGATTCCGAGCCAGAACGTCGCCGTCAGCCCCGCATTGCTTCCGCTCTGAGGGCTCAGTGGGGAGAAAAGTACATTGGCTACAATATGTATTTTCAAACAGATCCGATGATCTTAAATTTTGAAGAGAAGCTTGATGCTGCCCGAGATTATCTACTTCGAAATGATTTTAAAGACAACGAGAGCAAAGTGCTAGAACTTGAAGAGAAGGAGTGTTACGATGTCAACTATTTGGACGTTCTTGGGGATGACATCTTTTCCGAAGCCTGGTCGTCCTTTCCTTCCGAACTTCAGCATAGTCCGAAAGAAGTTTTGTCAATTTTTGGGCTTGCCACCCACAGGGTGAGTTTTGTAAAGAATTCATAAATCTGAAACTTACGAGATTGAAATTATAAGTTCTGATCCCGCAGATTGTAAGCGAGGCCGTCAGTAAAGTGGAAGCGGAAAATTCTAATATTTGTGAAGACGACGGTGGGAAGTCTAAATGGAAACTTGTTATTCCGTACATCCGTTTCGGAATAATGAGGGTCGACCCAGTGACCCCACTTAAGTCAATCAAGGCCAACTTTCTAAGTACATTTGTTGTTTCAAACTCTCATTACTTTTTGTCATTTTGTAGTTAATTTAAATTATTATTTAAATAACATTTTATCATTATTGATTATTTTGTAAATAAAATAATTTGTAAAATAATATTTAATATTAAATAATATTTATTATCACTAAAATTTCCTTTCTAATTTGGTAATAATGGTTTCAAATTCTGTGATACAGGTAAATATGTCACGGTTCGAGGAGCTATCGTTCGCACCGGTACCGTCAAGTCTCACTGTATCCGTCAGACATTTCGTTGCCTCAGATGCCGGCAAACTTTCGGAGTAGATCAACCTGAAGGTCGTTATACAGTACCAACTTGCTGCAAGGCATCCGAAGATTGTGATAATAAGAAGGAGTTCGAACCGGTCCTAGGGGCAGCGACTACAAAAGTGATCGACTACCGTCGCATCCGCATTCAGGACGTGGAGAACAGTCATGTAATTACAATACTCTCATAATTTTCGTATTTTCCTGACTCAGGTGTGACACCTCTGTTTGATTTGCTAGATTAGTTGGAACAGGGACGAATCCCGAGGACGATGGATTGTGATTTATTCTACGATTTAGTCAATCATTGCAATGCTGGGGACATCATCACACTGAGTGGGATCGTTCGGGTAAGTAAGATGTTTCATTAAACTCAATACAGAACTCCTATTTTGATTGACCTGTATTTTAGATGACCCGTGACTCCACCGGCCCAACATCCGACCAAAGCCTTCACAATCTTTACATTGAAGTCTACGCACTCAAGAGTCACAAGGACTCAGAACGGACGATGGGTGGTCACTGGTTCAGCTTCAGCAACAAGGATTATTATGCCGTCAAAGTAAATTAGGAGCTACCCAAAAATCCAAACAAAATACCTGTCTGAGGCCAACAAGCGTCTTCTGTTATTCTATTCGCGCAGGAGATTTTTGAAACGGAAAAACTCTTCCGGCTACTCACCGCCTCCTTATGTCCTAGCATATTCGGACTGGAACTAGTCAAAGCCGGAGTCTTACTAGCCTTATTTGGAGGAACTCTTCACTCTGGGGAACTTTTAGAACGTAGATCTGATATCAACGTACTCCTCGTCGGTGATCCCGGTTTAGGAAAGTCTCAAATGCTCAAAATGGTCAGCGAAGTAACCCCGCGGGGTAAGTTGTAACAACTGTTATATGGGCATATGCTTTGTGTGTGGTCACTTTATGGTTCTTTATGAATTTCAATCTTATTTTTTTTAACTTCTAGGAGTTTACGTTTGTGGAACTGGGAGCACCACGGCTGGGCTGACGGTTACATTGGTCAGGGATGGAGACGAGTACTCGCTGGAAGCCGGAGCTTTGGTCATGGCAGACCGAGGGGTCTGCTGTATTGACGAGTTTGACAAAATGCAGTCCCAGCATAACGTAAGTCATATCCATTATCGTGGAAATCATGTGAGCAAAGTGACTAATGGAAATTGTATGTGATTCGTCAGGCCCTGTTGGAGGCTATGGAGCAGCAGTGCGTTAGCATTGCTAAAGCCGGCGTATTTCGCACCATACCGGCCCGCACGTCCGTTGTAGCGGCAGCAAATCCCTACGGAGGACATTACGACAACTCCAAATCCGTCAGTGAGAACATCCGTATCAGTGCACCCTTGTTGTCTAGGTTTGACTTGATCTTCGTATTGCAAGATCGACCTGACCAGGTAAGATCAGTGAATCATACATACAGTACATCAAGACATTAATGTGTATGTCTGTGTACAATTTACATACAAAAGTATTCTAAAAATTAAATTTCAAAGAAATTCTGTTAAAAATAATCGAAAACGTTCCCTTTCAAGGATCACGACAGGAATATGGTTCAACACATCACGGGATTCCGACGTGCCAGGGATGCTCAACCGGTTGCCAGCGGGAGTGGCGCTAATGTTGAGCGTGCCGAGGATTCACTGGCGTAAGTTACTCGACTGTTTTCCGGGAAAATTCAAAGATAACTAATAAAAACTCGAGTGCAGTTCATAATATTTTAAGATGTGGCGTAGGGAACGGCTCAAGTTTGGAGTTGACGAGGAAATCGATGTGATCCCACACCAGTTACTGCGCAAGTACATTGCTTACGCGAAGCAGTATGTGAATCCCAAGATATCACCTGAAGCTGCGCAAGTGTTAAAGGAGCACTACTTGAACTTGAGGAAAAATCATCGGCATTTGGACGCCACACCCGTGACAACTCGACAATTGGAATCCCTCGTAAGACTTACTGAGGTAACAATCAACAGTTCCAAATCCATGTAGCGATTTTGTCCCGTTTTAACCGTCAGGTAAGAGAATGTCTAATGTTTTTTATTGTTCCTTGTATTATAGGCGCGGGCAAAGGCGGAACTCCGAGAGATGGCGACAGAGGAGGATGCACGAGATGTTCTCGAGATCTTCGACTACAGCATGCGCGGCGTGTATGAGAACGACAGAGATGTCACGCTGGGATTCACTCAGGAAATTATGGACACGAGTATGAGGTCACTCAGTCGCACCCCGTCTGAAATAAGGTCGCTGAGTAAAAATATGGTGAGTGCTCTTTCGCGCAAATTAAATTGTAATGTCATCAAACTTCTCAAGAGTTTTTCATTTCTTTTCTTCATTATTTTTTACTTTTCAAGAAATAAATGTTGTGATTGCATTGCAGGCAAAGCGGCTCGCCGGCGCATTGGAAAAATACTCCCGGGGGATGAGCAAGACAGTATTTACAGTGGAGGAAATTAAGGAAGTGGCCAAGACCGTGAAAATTGACAACGGCGTGGAAAAGCTAATTGATGTGCTCAACAATGGCGGCCATCTCCTCAAAAAGGGGTCTAGAGTGTATGAGTTCATGTGTGGGGACTCTTAGGACGCCATCAGTTAATCCGGCGGAATCCAACACATGACAACTTCACGCGATTTCAAAATCCACCGGATTAGCCAATAACATTTGGAAGCAAACACTATTTCCCTAAAGGCTCAAGTTCACTTGTTGCGTTGTACAAGTATTTTTGTGATTCATTTTACTTTTGTGATACCAAACATGTACAAGGTTTTTCAGCGTACAAAAATAAATACGGAAATGCAATGACAACGTGATGAAATACTTGATAAACTTAAGCTTGCAATTAGTTGGGATTTTGTTGCCACTTGAGACAGAATCCTCCTGAAGCCTCATCTGCCCCATTCCTCTCCGTTCCATCCGTCTTGAAATGAAGTATGAAAGGTCGAACAGTAGCTGTAAATATTAAACACAGAGCTGGTCATTACACATACCCGTAAGGTACACAGTGAACACTACACTGGAGCAGGGAGGATGAGCAATCAAAAAATTTAATTTCAAACTCACACTTGACCACGTTGGAAGCGCCGACGAAACTTGCGTCACAGAAACGATCGCTTGTCGAGGTGGGCAAAGTCTGCTGAGTGCCGCTGTTCTGTATCGGATACTGGATGCCCCCCATTATAGTCAAGTAGTCCATGAAGAGATTGGCTGCAGGGCACGTGGCAGCCTGGTTCTGGCCCGACTGAATCGTCTGAGGTCCGGATATTTTGACTGAGTTGGGTGTACAGGCGGACCACTGAGGGCATAAGATTACGGTTTAGAGTCTGTCAGTCTGTATGCGGCGTAGAAGTGGGAATTAAGGGCAAACCTCAATGGAACGCATGCCATCCTCCATTCGAATACAGGCGGAATAATCCTGATTCGCCAGGTGGGTAGATCCCGGGAAATTGAAAGATTCCACTTGTCCCGACACTCCCGTAAAGTATTGGAGGCAACCAACCGGTGCTGAAATAAAATTTAAAAAAACCGGTTAGGTCCGATGCAAGAAGTGCTTCCAGCGGTGGACCAATACCTCTATTGATGGAGTTGCATGGAATCATTAGAATCTCCACGTTCCACTCCCGATCCCGCTGTACGTTGCCGCTGAGAAGTAGATTCATGGTTATTGTGTCACTCGTACCGTAGTCCACGTACACTAAAAGTCGAACAGCACGATACTTACATTTTCTTTCAATCTCCGAGTGCTTAATTTCGAAACTGCCAACTTACTGTGTTGATTATTCAGAATCCCACAGACTTGCGGCACTGTCGCTCCGGACGATGTGATGGACAGGGCGTCCGTTTTACAAACTCCGGCATCCGACGTGGCCCCCGCGTTGCTTTGACCACCTGTTGATCCTTGCATCGGCCCATCAATGTCAAAAATCCTGAAGTTGAGGCGTAACTGACAGATGTTCGGCTGTTTCCGGATCCGCACCTGGCAGACGTCGCTCCCTCCGGGCGGGGTGTACTTCTGTGGGAAGTTTGGATTCCTGAACAGCGTCCCATTCTGAGTCACAACGTTCCCACAGGTAGCGTGAACTGGGGGGGGCACAAATGAGCAGAAGAAATTAAGCACTTAAATTTCCTATAGTAATATGATTTTTATGCTTAAAGTTTCTCAATTTAAACAACTCACACTGGCAGCAAACGCCTAGACCTTGGGCGCAGGTTCCGTGAGCTGTCCCTCCATTTATTTGACACTGGGATCTGCGAATGTGAACATGAATTGAACAAAACTGTGTGAGAGTTTAGTGGTGATATCAAACGTCAGACTTTTTTATGGAATTATGGCATGTTTGTCAAAATACCTCGTATAGCACATTCCACTCTCCTCGGATGTCGTCTTGCATGCCTCATTGGTGAATCGAATGATAGTAAATAGGGGAAACACTGCAAAAGAAAATAATTTTCAGTTTTTAATCCCTCCAAACAAGTGTTTCGTGTTCCAGTATTGCTGAATCAGCTCATGCGTGCTTTATATGGCCGTAAATGAGCGTTGAACTTTACAGACAGTCGGATTCAATTTTTGGGAATAAACACTTACACTTAGACTTTCGCAAATTTCGAATAGTTGTGCTGTAACCGATCCCTTCATCTGGATAAATTTGAAATTCCCCCGTTCCATTATGATACACAACCGCCGCACCTGATTGGCCACTCAGCTCAGTCACCAAAAACATGGAGGCTAGCAAGGCTAGGAGGTGAAAACCAACATTTGCCATTGCCATTTGCCTTACGGAGCCGCAGTGTAAGTACGCACGGATGAGAATTAGGCAAATATAAATTCAGGTTTTATAAATGAAAGTTTTCTTAGTGTTTTGCAATATTTCAAAATATCTCTTTTAAAGTTTTAAAGAGTTTTCAAATCCAAATTTTCCTTTGAGTCGCCTGAAATGGAGCTAAATAATTCGGAAACTAGACCCAAACGAAGGGCCTTTGAAAGCTCGATCTACTCACGAGGAAATAACAAGTCCGACTGACCCGGACACATCAAGGCATTTCTCATTATATATACGTTCCCGTAAACTGCTAAACTTGACCCCTTTCAGGATCAGGTACACGTACACGCACACGCATGAAAAATAATTGTAAAACGATTAACCGAAATCTCTTCTCCCCACAGACAGGCGGAAATATTATTAACTGTAGTCCTCTGACTGAACATCATCCGTCTAGCTGAGAGGGAAGTAGTTAAATAGTTGCGAAGGATTTTTATGGCACATGTCATCATCATCTGTGACCATCCGCAAGTTTGGCTTGTTCGTGTAGAATTACTACGTCGGAATCGTCCTGTGCAATCGCCGTCGTCCACACTCCACAAACCGCTGCGGATCTCCGTGATTTATGATGCTCATACTGAGGAATTGAGCCGCGGTGTCAACCATCTTGCCATCCCATGCGTGAGCTCATTTTTCACGCTTACCCTGCCGGCCGGCCGTGACGTTTTTAAGAGGCTGTAAAAGGAGCCGGTGGCTAATAGTTGAAAGGACAAGAAGATATCTTTCCTCCCCTGTCAACATCTGTCCGCGGAGTAAAATGTGTGTCCACCTCAAATGCTTTATCCGTCCCGTGCATAATCGAGCTAATATATGCATTCTGTCGCCTCTAGTTCAGCCCTTGCAGTTCCTGTTGATATGGGCACTTGGTGAAACTGAAGCTCTTTGAAGTTAAATGACTTACTTTGGAATTGATTCTGTAGAGATTATTCCTGGTCTGTCCCCTAAGGCAGAGGCCAGCAGCAGCGTGATTAATTCATTTTCCTCGTAGGATTGATACTGATGCTCTCCGAAATTCCGATGTCATCAAGTTGATCCGCCGGTGAAGATCCACTTAGTGATGTTTGTTCATGCACACGGGCGGATACAGAAGGGCCTTAGGGGGGCTAGAGGCCTTTGACGTTCCAAAAAATCAATTATTCNCTAGAGGCCTTTGACGTTCCAAAAAATCAATTATTCGTTTCGACTTTGCCATGATTGCCTTCCATCAGTTTGTAGACGCCGGATAATTTTATCTATTCCAAGTGAAATCTTGAGCGGGGGTCTTCAGGCCTTGTTGTTACTGTTGTAAGATACAGGCACTAGGCGTCATTGTATACTTCATTAATGCTTTGTTTGAAGCTATTTTTTCATGGTGAGGTTCTTTAAAAACGTTTTAACAATGAATTTACTTATAAGGGTCATTATTCTCATGTCAATGGCGCACAGCGCCGACTCCATACGCCGCGCAGAGCTTTTCCGTAAACATTACCTCTGGTAAAGCACCAGGTGCGGAAGACTTCTGGAGGGTTACGAAGTTTGAGGTCAACAGTTGCAAAGAGGAGTGCGTGCCAACTGAAAAATCCCATGTTAAACCCCATAAATATTTACCAGTTTTGGACTTTAAGTGAACCCGTGAATTTTTCAGAAAGTGTGGGATTCTTTCCAAAATAGCTTGAAATTGAAAACGATTGATTTTATGATGGGTGATGGGATTTAACACGGGATTTTTCATTTCACACGTACTACCCCTTTTGCATAATTTCACCTCAAAACTTCGTGACCCTCTAGCCGGATGAAATCTGAGTTTCCGCAACTACCTACGTTTTCGCGTGAGGTACTTTTATTGATAGGCCCAGCGCTCTTTAGGATATCGGCGCTGTATTCAATTGTTTGAAAGCATGTGAAAATTACCATGGTTAGAGACTAAAATTTTCACAAGTCACCCGTGCACAAATTAATGACTGCGCAGTGACGACAACGACAGGGCATCCAGCAGTAACATACTATTACTATTATTATGTTATTACATTAAC
>WJFA01002371.1:0-16224 GCA_009870155.1 Pseudobourletiella spinata | reverse complement strand
GGTGCTTTCCAGCTGCTCTGACTGAACCCGTTAAATTTAATTGTGTATAAATTATTCCTGACTGAACTTTAAAGTCGAACAGCTTCCAGTAGTTAGGTTGTCCCCGTCGTTGTCTGCCCTACATGGCGAAAAGAAATGTAATTTGTATACACTTTTTTTTCAAAAAAAAAACTTGAAAGGGATAAATGCCAAAAGGCGGCAATTGTCAAAGGCAGTATCATTGCCAATCTCTAACTCACAGGATCTCCTCACGGACAAGTTCACAGTGTTGACGTAAGGTCGGTGTAGGGAAGGATGATGAGGAGCGGAAAATTGTGAGGGGATGGCGAATTGAGTAATGAGCCGGGCTGGCGAGTCGCCGTAATTGTTATGATTGGGGTACGTTTAAGTGACAGGGCGGAAGATGAAGTATGGTGAAACAGCTGGGGTAGTATAGAAGCAGACGGCGGTATCAAGTGTGGATCTTACTGAGAATGTAAACTCGGGGGATCTGTGTGTGCGTTTGTAAGCGTTTGTGTGTGAATTGGAAGATGTATGGAATTTAGTCTATGTTCCACATTTTTCGTCTTTGGAATACCTTGGCATTCCGCCCGCCGCACCGTGCTCATATAACTCTCGGTGTACTCCGTTCACTCTCAGCTTCAGATTTTTTTGATATCTGGCTCCATCATCGATATACCACGATTATTATAGTGGCTTGATGCCTACTGGGACGGGCGGGTGAGTTGTACTTGAACAGAGGACTTTTAATACTACCACTACGCCGACACCGACGACACTCACCTCCCATACGAAATATATACGGGGTGACGTCGTAATACGGGAAAGGTTTAAAAAATCCTCCTATAAATCCCATTTCCTCCCGGCTGCACCACTGCGGCTCCGCCACCCCATAGCACCGCTCTCATTCCACACGGCCCCATTTTCACCTCTCCACTCTCAGGTTATCAGGAAAAGACACATACACATACGCAGCTCTCATCGCAGTCATTAGATTATTATTGTTATCATTATTACTATTATTGTTAGGAAGTGAGCAATTTGTTTCTCATCTTTGTGCTTGTTGTGCGGCCCCCTTTTGGCGTCTTTGTGGCCGTACGCAGGAGTGTGTTTATGTGTGTTTGGAGGTGCGTGTGGGTCGTCTCGGCGGTGCTTCTCACTTCACACTAATAACACTACTACTGCATCCGCCGGACACTTGACATTCCACCAATTGGAAATTATGTGGGATGAGTATGTGTGGGAACTGGTGCGTCCGGAGTGCGATGGACTTGTCCTTCTTTGTGAGGTCCATCCATTGGCAATTTAAATTGGATTTGTGGAAGAGTGCTAGTGAGCGGGGAGAGTGAGGCGGTCGGCGGTATTATTATGTATTTAATCAGTCATTACTGCCAGTTCGTAATGACGAGAGTCTGGTGAGCGGTGCGAATTATGCAAATGTGGACTTAAACAGGAGTTGAGAGGCTTTTTATTGACAGTGTGGAGGAACGTGCGTGAGTGCGTGCGTGTATGTGTTTGTGGTGTGGTATGCGGAAGTGAATGAGGCGGCGAGCAGTGTTGACCAAGTACCAGTACGCGTCGTGGTGGGTTTGACAAGTGAGTGATCGCCGGGGTAAACACGGGGCTGCGACTCATGGAGCCGAAGAAGAAGTCAACGGTGAAGAAAACTGAGTCGGAAGTGTACAATGATCGGATCAAGGAAGTTCAATGTAAGATTTTTATCCGTGGATTTTTGGCACGCAATATCCTCGGCACAGTTTTACTCACAAATATTCCGGGCATGACTGGAAAATGGAGAGTTAGCGGGTAGTACACATTGGAGTGTGCGGCGCGCGCAGTACGGCATGCGCAGAACTCAGTCAGTGAGAAAAACATGAAATAAAGGGGAATGTTTGGTAGTTAACGTTAAGTGGCCGTGTTGGTCAATTGAAATACGTCGATGAAATAGCGCGCGCGTGCGCTGGATCATGCGCAGAAGTGTTACGGTACTTGACATGACATAAATGATCATGTGTACGGTCCAGGCTTTAATGCTCATTACTATTACGCAACGCTTTCAAATAAAATTTATCCTTCGCACTAAAACGAAACCCCGGGAAATATTTTGAAAATGAAATCAGAATTCTGTCTTAATATAGTTTTAAATTCGCATGTTTTGAAAGCTGTGAGATTTCCTATAAAGAAAATATTCAGGCAGTTGCTCGACGGCCGGCGCTCGAACAGTCTGGCACTCCGGGTGGTGACATTTTGGTAAAAGTTGGAGCTGTAGTAATGGAGAGTGCGGGTCGTGGGACTAATGGAAGTTAACTAAAAGGATCCCCGCGCTGCTGCTTGGCAGTGGGAGAGAGAGCGTATCGTCGCCACGGAATTTGGCCGGGAGAACTGCCGCCACGGCTGTGTCGCCTTCTCCTCCTGCCCCACACAGCATGAATCATAATAAAGCTCATTGGTGAGTTATTGATGCGGGAGCACGGGCCGAGTTAGAGCTCCCAGATGCTTTTTTGCATTATTATTTACGGAACGGTTCATGTGGCACTGGGATGAGATGCATGGGGATGGGGCCCGCTGGGTATATAGACATGAGCTCAGTTCATTTCCTCTGTGCGGTCGTCGTTTTATAAATAGACATTATTTTCCTCCAAAAATTTCCCAGCGCCCGAAAACTCCCGTCTCCGGCTCGTATGCACAGTTGATAAAGAGCCTTCCACTCCGCCTTCCGCCCTATGGTTCAGTGCTTGAACCTGTAAACAAAGAGAAAAAAACTGCGCATATTTTTTAATAAAAATTTTTGCAAAAATTTTGCAAATTTCCTCACTCCCCGTCACACTATCACGTCACGCCATAAAAAGTTTATGAGACACCCAAAACGTCTCGGATGTTTATTGTGAAGGATTAGGAGCCTGTGGAGGGATTTTTATTGCTACAGCGATGAAGCGGCTGAAAAAGAAGGAAGAGGTGCCAGAAGGTGGGAGCTCAATTTATTTACAATCATTTTTTTTTTGGCTTGGGCAGGGAACTATTCATTCAAAATTTAATGTAGAGGGTTCACGCTCGCTTCAGCAGCATAATGGTATATAATTAATGTTGGCCAGTTGTCTGTGTGCACACAGGTCAGCAGCTGCCTCGGTATGACTGGGTAAATTATGGTGTATACTATGGTGCTATCGGAACCACCACTTACACGTGTCAATCCGTTCACTAGGTGCCGACAAATTAATGGCCACTTGAGGTCGGTTGACGAGAAACAGGCCAGTTCCTCTCACGCTACCGAGCAAAATTGAATAAAAAACTCAAACTTGACGCTAAACTTTATTTTCCTTGGGATGATTTCTGTCCAGTTTGAATGCATGCATTAAAATACGATGCACAGGAAAAATATTCTGCATTTTCACTCAATTTCTTACGAAAACCAGGACTGCTAAAAAACCGCATAGTATCAAGTTAAACTTGTTCTTGGCGCTGAAAAATTTAAACCGGACAATACAAATGGGTGGGAGTCCCCATGACAAGGCTGAGGGACTAAATCCTGACCAGATGTATGTATGTAAATCCAGAAGCAAAGTATAGTGTGAGCACTTAAAACCAAGCCTTTGGGAATTGCTGGAATATTTTTAGTGGACTTTTTTCTCCCAAAACTAATTCCTGGAACTAAATAATGTTGGCAACGAAGGCATCCTTATATTTCCGAAATTTTTGAGCCACATAAAGCACAAGCATGAATGCACTTCAGTCGGCAATCGGTGAGTCCAGTCCGGTGGACAAAAGTTCTCCAGTGGCAACCTGTTGATTCTGCGGGTTCTGACTGACTAGTGTTGATACCGGGGTGTATTTTAATTCCTTTTTCCTTTTACTACTTGCAGACGAACGGGAAGATGTCCAGAAAAAGACGTTTGGGAAATGGATCAATTCAATGTTGTCCAAGGTGGGGACATTTATTAGCTGCTATTTGACTATTTGATTACATAATTCTAGTAATAATAACACACGTTTTCAAATCCTCAGGGCAACTTCCCGGGCATCAAAGACGTCTTCGCAGATCTGCGGGACGGAAATGTCCTTCTTAACCTCCTGGAAGTTGTTACCAAAACTCAGATTGTGAGTTCTCTTTGATCATAACAAATTTGTGTCAACAGAATTATGGAAAATTGAATATTTTTGGTTTGCTTGTTGTCATAGAAACGGGAGAAGGGTCGAATGAGGGTTCATCATCTGAACAACGTATCACGTGCCTTGGAACTCCTGAAGGAGCAGAAAGTCCGTCTGGTCAATATTTCCAATAATGAGATCGTAGACGGGAACCCGAAAATCACGCTGGCACTTTGCTGGTCCATATTTTTACATTGGCAGGTTCGGAATTCAAACTGTCGCTGTGGGAACACTGATAAATAATTCCCAGAAAAATTATTTGTCGTGTGATTGAGTTAGTGGTGCTACAAATGCCTGATTAATTCATACAGATTAACGACATAATGAAGGAGTTGATGGCTTCGACTCATCAGTCCAATCTTGAAAAGGCGCTTCTTACTTGGTGTCAGCAAAACACGCAGGTTTGAGATTTTTCTCATAGTCGAAAACTGACTTTAAGGTATGTTTTGATCGCTTATTTTTGTTTTGGATATTCTACAGCCCTATCCCGGTGTAGATATAAAGAATTTTTCCACGTGTTGGTCGGACGGTCGTGCCTTTGCCGCTCTTGTCCATAGATTCAAACCAGATTTGGTCAATTACGGTGCAATTTCTAACATGAATATCACTGATCGGCTCGACACTATCTTCAACGTCTGCCAGGAACAGCTCGGGATCGAACGTCTCCTTGATCCTGAAGGCAAGCTCAAAATTTGTAGTACATCGTTCGTGTTAGTTTGTTGCAAACTTAACCTTGAAAAATCCGTTGCAGACGTGAACACATCTGTGCCGGACAAAAAATCTGTGATGATGTACGTGATGTGCCTATTCCAAGCCCTCACTTCCGGATCCTTGGAACCTCCGCCACTGCCGGACACCCTGGAGCTGGAAGCCTCCATCGAACAGGAGTCTAACCTGCAAAACTCTGACGCTCCATCCAAAGAGATTGAAAGTTACAATGCGATAGTTGAGGAGGTCCTCGGTTGGCTCCTACAGGCTCACGATGTTGTGGAAAAATTTGGGGAGATCCAGGATGACCTCAAAGTCGTCAAGGGACTCTTTCAGGAGCATGAGGTAAGCAATTTCAACTCAGATTCCCATGGCAACTTTATGCTAATGTTCTTGAAAATGTTCCAGCGCTTCATGCTTAACCTCACTGACCATCAGGCGGATGTTGGGGAAGTCCTTCAAGAAGGCTCACGACTTCTTGTTGAACTCAAACTCAAGCCGGATGAGGTGGAGCATGTGAAACTTCAGATGAAGATCCTAAATGACAAGTGGGAAGAATTACGAATAGCATCAATGAGTCGTCAAAATTTGTGCGTAAATATAATTTTTACAAAGCAGCTTTCTGTGTGGATTGTAAATCACAAGTTTCCCCTTTGTAGAATTCACGAAAAATTGATGTCACTCCAGCTATCAGAACTTTCGAATCTCCGAGATTTCCTTACGCGGACGGAGGATGAAATGTCCAAAATTTCTCACATGCCCTTCCAAATCCAACCTATGCGGGACAAACATCAGGAACTGAGCAAGAATATCATTGAAATGCAGGGTCGCGTAATTTCTCTATCCGATCTCGTCCTCGTAGTGGACTCCAACAGTGACCAGCAGAACGGTGGGGCTCTATCTCCTTTTAACAGCAGAATTTCAGTTTTATTTATTTATTTTTTCAATTAATTGAAGGAGTAAATTTCATTTAACTTATATCTACTATTTTTTCCATATTACAGACGATGGGACAACGGAATCTACTCTGGAGGACCAACTCCAAGGGCTGAGTGAAAGATGGGCCGTCATCTGCAGTTGGACGGAGAAGCGGGGAAAGCTTTTGGCTAGGATCCAGGAAAATCACGAGCGGTGGGCCGAGGACTCTGCGCGGATCGAGCGCTGGCTCAAAAACATTGAAGGTCAGCTCATGACGAATGAGGCTCTCGGCGACGAGCGGGATATCGTCCTCACCTCTACCGGTGGCAGCGAGAACATCCTCCAGCGCTATGAACAGCTCCAGGTATACTTGCAAAAATATTTTTGTGAACAACATTGTGTAGAAACTCCTTTTTTGTATCTGGTTTGAAAAAATATTGCCGAATTCCAACGCTTTTAAAAATAGCGCCTCCAAGTGGAAATGGAAGAGAAGCTCCAGGAGATCAACGCACTCACTGCTGAGACGCAGGATATTAGTCTCGAGTTCAATGATCCGTACAAGACGGAGTTACTGTCGGATAAGTGGGGTGTCGTTTCCGAGATCCTCCAGGCTCAGAGTCACAGGGTAACGCAGAGATTTGACTTTTTAGCATACTTTTTAACATAACGATAACCGCATGGAGTGTTTGTGTGTATCTTGTGTGTGATAAACTAATAGATGAGTAAGTACAGTCAGTACCCCTCTGTGACTCAGAAGAGTCGCTACAGCGACTTCATGGATGTCAGCATCCTACACCAGGCTGTGTCCCAGGTTAGTATGCATGTTTTCTCCATCTTTTTGGGTGTCCAAGATGACGGTTTGAACTTTTGTGTGGAATTTAATGCATGGTATTTTTAAAGTTGTAATTTTAAACTTTGTAACTTAGTGAATAGTTTTATTGTGGAATCCAGTGAATTTTTTTTAAATACAGGATGAGCCAAAGGCGAAACGATTGAAGACACTAACGTGGGTGAATGAGAACAAGCAGAACCTATTGGATTGGATGGACCGAACCAAGGCTCTCATCTCCTCCACCTTCGACGAGTTGAGTGTGGAGGAGCAAATAGTGCTGTACGAGGACATCGAGACGGAGTTTGAGAACTACAAGACCATATACAGCAAGTACATCGAGTCCCTCACGGATCTCGGAGATCCCATCGGTGAGCCGCAACGATTAAGTTGACAACTTTTTATTTTTGTTTTCACTTTTTTTTAGTTTTTATTGAATCAGTTTTCTGTAGTTTTTGAATTTTTTGTAGGTTTTTATTCAGATTCTGCGCAAGTTTTTTATCTGGATTTTTATGCTGTGTTTTACCAATTGTGTTTTTTCGGTACAGATCCGGATCTGACATCGAGTTGGAGCTCTATAGCGAGCGCACTTGAAGCACGGAAGGAACTCATTGACAATTTAGTGCAGGAGAAACAATTGAAGGCACGAATTTTGGATCTCCAACAGATCCTCCAGGTAACGACTTCATCAATGTCCTGACCCCAGTGAGGGATTAATGTGCTATGTGAACGTGATTTTAGACTTACGCGCACTGGCTGGACACAACACAGCCGAACCAGTCGAACCATCTGCGACTCGCGACGGAATTAAAGATCAAGTTGAAGACTTTGGTATCCCACGAGGGGAAGATCAAGGATCTCGAAAAAACTGTGGACAGCAAAACACTGAAAATTGGGGATGAGGCGAACCAAGTTATAGATTTGTACAAGTCGATTCAAAACAGGTAGTTACATTGGCGGAAGGAAAAAATTCTAACTTATCATGGATTCCAGTACTAATAACTGCAATTTTTTGCGTCTTTTCATGTCTTAAAACGGATTGTTTTTTACTTTTCGTATTTTTTAATTTTCCCCCTGTTTCGTCTGTTTGAAAACGGAATTTTTTCGTTATTTTTCCCGGCCGTTTAGTCCATTTATTAGGGCCAGTTTTTATTTAGGGATTTTTTCCGTACATTTTTTTGTATTTTAGACTGCATGAGCGACAGGAAGTGCTTCAGAACCTAACAAAGCTGTCGAGTGAGGAAGTGCATGATATCAACGCGAAGCAGGCCAGTGATCTCATCTCCCGGGTGAAGGAACTCATGGACACCAGGGGTAAAGTCAGCATGGGGGAGCTGGGGACGTTTTTAACCACTCTCAAAGCTCTCCAGGAGGAATTCAAGCAAATCAAGAGCGAAGGGCGGGAGTTTGAGGCTGCGCTGTCGCAGGTTGAGACTGAGATCGAGTCCGCAGAAAAGGGTAACTCCTGCTTCATATTTTCCGCTGGAACTAACGCTAAAGTTTGGGCGCCATTTCGAAGTTGTTTCTTGTATTACGTTCAGTTACTGAGTCACATGCCCGGTGGAAGGAAAAGTTGGAATCTTTGGAATCCTGGTTGGACCAAGTCAACGTTTTCATTGTCGCTGAAACCCCAGGGGTCGGAGACTGTGAGATTATTGAGGCACAGCTGGAGCAATCAAATGTAAGCGTCCGTTTGTTTTATGGACTTTGAGGAGTCATTGTAAAGTATTTACAACAATTTTTTCAAATTTCAACGGTTTAATTTTATTTAATTTATACACCGTTTAAAAATTAATGGTTTTTAAATTTTCTAGCATTACCCCAAATATTCAAATTATTTGCTAAAATTTAACTCTGCTGCTGAACTTCTTACAGGCTCTCCAAAAGGACATTGAGACGCTCGAACCAAAGTACACGGAGATCATCAATGAGGGGAAGCAGTATAGCAACAATGACATTTCCATCCGTGCCCGCGTCCTCAAGCTCGTTGGCACTTGGACGGAAACGGTTCGGAAGGCCAAGGATCAAAATGAACTCCTTGATGATTGTGCCAGGAAAACGGCACAGGTGAGCACGCCTTCGACTTTGTCATGATCATATCCATCAAATCGGTCAAGTCTCTTAATTCCAATGTTCCCGCCTCATCTCGTCCAGGTCACCAGAGCCTCTGCCGAACTGGATTCCTGGCTAACGAGCACAAAGGGGACTATCGACCGGGAGTTGGATGGGGTCAAATGCGAGACTTCCATCGAGCTCTCCCGTCTCACGCGGAAGTACCGGGCCCTCCATGAGCAAGTTCAAGCCAAGGTCCAACTCTTCAAACAGATCAACGAACTATCCAACGACCTACTTGTTACTTATAATTGTAAGCTCCCAGTGAACTCGCATTCGCTCTGTTAAATCGGAATTTTACCACTGCATAATTTTGCATTTGAAATTTGATCTATAAAATCTTTTATATTTTTCCGCCTGCAGCAACGATAACGAACAATACGATCATGATGCTCCAACCCACCCAGCAGCCCGGTCCTATCAACCTGGCCAAGTCAATCACCGTCCTCAACTCCCAGTGGAACCTCGTGACGGAGGCCATCAAGCGGAACTTTGACCATTTGAGGGAAATAAGCGAATACTACGGGGAATTCCGGAGTATGTCATTGAATTTCATCTTTTAAAGGAATTTTGAAGAGTTCTAGTCCCAGAAATTATTTCTGCTCCGAAATCTTAAAACATTGGAAGAACTTAAACTGTTTTTTTTGTATCTAAAATATGGTTTCCCTCCAAAATGTTCAGGTCTTACAGCTCAAATGACGGACAGTTTGGACCGGTTGGAGAAGAAGATCCAGTTAGACGAGCTGGGATCCGGTGATATGGAGGAGCTCTCCATGCAAATGGATGTAAGTTAACCCTTGCACCCCGTAAATGCTCATGTTCGTACGCCTTAAATTGACCCTCATTGAACAAACTGGTAGGATCTGGATAACACTATTCCCGCCATCCAGAGCCGTTTGGCTCAGATCCAGGAGCTACACGCGAAATTGGCCGAGTCGGGGCTGAACATTGCAGAGGACATCCATCATCTCGAATCACGCTTCGATGCCCTCCATGACAAAGTATTAAATGTCAACGTCTCATTGCACTGCTTATGCGCAGCTTTTATACCATCACTTTTTTTAACCCATATCCGCACGGATTTTTTTTCGTTGGTTTTTTTCGGTTGCCTTATCCCAGTGTGTGATTTCTTAACTTGAGTGTGTGGAATTTTTTTTGGTCCTCATTATGATTTCAGTATTTAGCCAAACGCCGCGCGCTGGACGTGCAAGTAACCGCTTTGAGCTCAATTGAGTCGAATTTGTTGCAAATTGCCAAGCAGATTGACGCCCTTTTGCAGGAGTACCACGATGCTGAGTGTACCTCATCCAATGCTGTAAAAATCCCATTTCCCTTTTTAGTTGCTCCAGTTTTTTTTCGAAGAAAAAAAATGTTTCCTCCCACTAATTGAGATTTCTACTCATGTAAATTGCTCATACATTTTTTAAATAGTCTATCAAGAGTCAGTTGGAGCTGCAGTTGGAGAATCTGAACGGGATGAAAGCTACGATCGAGGCGTCTGGGGTGAACGAGGAGACGCGGACGCGGTTGGAGGTTCAGCGCCACCAGCTGGAGGCGAAGCTCCAGCGCGTCAAGAGTAAGATGGGGAGCTACGACGGGACCAAGCTGGAGAAGATGTGGCAGAGCCTGAGGAATATCCAATGCTCCCTCGCCTTCTTGGAACTGGGCTCTGTCGAGATTGAGGATGTGTCTCGACAGATCTCCTGCGTCGAGGTAACAAGATGATCATCAGTCAACGCAAATATCCCGTTGACAAGTACGGCCCACCGCCTTTTTGAAGTGTTGACTTTGACCTGCTGCCAAATATTCTTTCAGAGGGAGTACGGTGAGTTGAGGGCATTGAAACCGCAGTTGGAGCAGATACTGAAGGAAGGGCGCCGCCATGCGGGAGATGATCCAAAGCTGTCGACCCAGCTTGACTCTATCAAGGGACTTTACAACCAAGTGAGGATTCCCGCGATCGATGTTTCCTAAACTTTTTGACTTGTGTCTATCTGTGGGGCTAACTTTTTTGGGTTTTTTGAATTCAATTTCCCAGCTTGGTGTTCAAGTTTCCGTCATCAAGAACAACCTGGATCATGGGTTAGATCTGAGTACGAAGATCCACACGGCTATTAATGTGTTGCGGGACTTCCTTGGACAACTTCCTGAGGACCACAAGAGTTGCTCCCAGTCAGAGCTTCAGGTAGGACGCTCCACCGGTTTTGTGGATGCCAGGTTGCGGGTGCCACTAAAAACTTGGTGCGAGTCTGTAGTTACATGGTAATTTCCTGTGATGATTTCAGAACCAGTTGCAGAACTTGCCGAAGACGGCGACGGAGTTGAGTGGGTTGGCGGAGAACATTGCGGGATTTAGCAAGCTCATTGATCCTATCCTCTTGCAAGATCTCCAGGAGACGGCGGAAGGGCTACGGGGTGAGTACAAGGAGAAGACGGACAAGCTGGTAGAGGAGTACCGGGCGATATTCGGGAAGGAAGAAGCGGATGCGGAAGGGCAATTCAAGCGGATTGAGGAATGGATCCGGGAGCTGAATGACCGGATGGACGGGATGAAACTGGAATACAATGCGGAAGGCTGCTTTGTGAGTTCAAATATTTCTTTGGGGAGAAATTTTTGGGGGTGTAGTTTCCTGGGGCTTTTTGAGCTTTTAATTTTCTGCTTTTTTAAAATTTGAATTTTATGGAGGATTTTCAATTTTTTTTAGATTTTAATTCTATGGTGGCGTGTTAATTTTGTTGCAGTTTTTTTATTTTTTAGAATTTTAATTTTATGAGTGATTTTTAATTCTTGGGAGACTTTCAATTTTTTGGAGATTTGATTTATGTGGCGGGCTTTTCATTTTTTGAGATTTTAGTTTTATGCCGCATTTTTTATTGTATGGAGTTTAAATTTTTAGGGAATTTTAACTATTTGTGGGGTTTTAATTTTGTGAGATTTTAATTTTATGGCGGTTTTTTTATTTTTGGCAGAATTCTTAATTAATTGTGTTCTAATTTACAGGAACTCGTCTCACAGATCAACGATATTTCTGAGGAGTTTGAGAAGCTCCGCGGATTGGTGACTCATAATGTGACGCTCCATGCGGATCCCTTCGCCCCCGAAGATGAAATGACGCGGCGGTTCAACGGGCTCTATGATCAATTCAACACGCTCTCCCGAGAAGTTCAGGTGCGCCTTCAGCCCTTTATTTTCGTACTGGCAACGCTGCCAGAAGATGCCGTGTTAATGTATATTGTAAATTGCTTGCTTTAATGAATTTGAATACTGTAGGCAATGGACAACTTCGAGATTCACGAAGACGATGATGACGAAATGGGTGATGATGAGTCTCCGCCGGAGATTCAAGATCAAGTTGTTCCCAAAGCACTCGGAATTGTGAACCCCTGCTTTGACGAAGAGGAATCACCGGATGTGGATGTGACGCTCCCACTGAGACCAGTGCCAGTGGTGGCGGAGCAGAAGCAGAATGTTGTGGAGGATGAGTGGAATGTGGCGTACAAACTGACCAAGTCGAGCGACGAAGATAGTGACGAAGAGGACAATAGTCGGATCACAGTGATCAATGCGGGGAAACCCGCGGGCCAGCCGCCCATAACGAACACGAGCAAGAACGTCAAGATTGTGGAAATCCGCGAGAATGAGATCGTCCAGGGGATCCTCCGAATGGAGCCCATCATTACGGAAGTGAGTGAGGTAAATGTGTGCAAAAGGCCAGCTTTGTAGTTTTGCTCTCAGCTTGTAAGATGGACTGCAGGGATAGTAATTTGTTTTATTCTCAATAATTCCGCAGCCCAAACCGGAAAGTAAGGAGTACGAGGGTTACCTCAAGAACTTGAACAGCTCCCGCCAGAAGTTGGAGGGGATTCAGAAGCAGCTGGAAGGCCTGAATTTTATTCCAGATCCTCGCCAACGTGTTCATGTACGGGACATGAGTGGATTTTACTCTATGAAAATCATTATATGTGTGGATAAAAAGTTCTAGTTGAACAAAAGTTTTTGTCATTTCGTAAAGTTATTTGAGGCAAACTTGGGAGTTTGGAAGATTTTTTAATTTTGGTGAATTGGTAAAATTATGAATGACTTTCCCAGTGGGACAAATTATTTAGTTTTGGCGAAGACGTCAGGATTTTAATGACTTTCTCAGTTTGATGAACTAGTAGTTACTTTTGATGATTTTGCAAAGTTTCAAGTGGATTTTCCGCTTTGATGGCCTCATCATCCATTTTTTCCCTATCCAGGTTCTCGACGAAGTTCAGGAAGATTTGGAGTCTATGATCCTCTTCATCTCCCACGGGGATACGCTGTCAATGAAGTTGTCCAAGCAGGATCTCCAAAACGCCAAATCCGTCCATGAGCACAACTCCAAGTTCAAGGCGGATTGGTCTACTACCAAGGCTACCATTGAGGTCTGTACTGTCAATGTTTCTACCCTGTGCCTACCGTCGCTTTCATTCCATTCCTACATATTTTAGTTTATTTTCTTGCTTCTTTCAGAGCTCACGCATGACATGCATATGGCTGGAGACACTCCTCCTGGAATGTCAGATCACGACTAGCAGCAGCCCTGCAGATCCCGGTTTGAAATCCAAGATCGAGCAGCTCCGTAGTCATGGGATCCCTTTTGCAGATCCCGTAAGATTCTCAGAATCCCCACTTACTTTTGAGCCCACTTACTTAACGTTTTAAAGCCCCTTGGATTGCTCACTGACAAAATTACGTTTTGCAGGTACTGGAGGAAGTTCCAGATGAATCCGTTATCGCTCCCGCGAGTCCTAAATCCCCGCCGGTTCCGAAGAAGCCAGCACCGCCGTTGCCGGTGCTCTCGGAAGAGGAACAGGAACTTAAGCGAATGGAGGAATTTATCCGGGACGCCATGGATAAGGATTTGGATAGTTTGGAGGATGTGAAACAGGTTGAAATCTCTGTTTCCAAGATGCACCGGTGAGTTTTCCCCGGCACGAGTGTAACTACGAGGGTACGACTAGCTAAGTTTTCCAAGCTCTAATATTCCCATGTGGTCAACTGCGCAGGCCCACTGTGAAACTGCTCAAGAGTCGTAACTTACCAAATGAGAGTCTAGCGGAGCTGGATAGGAGATGGAAGGGGCTGCTGGACCATTTATCCAAAGCTAGGTGGGTCTAGTTCATTACGAAAAAAATGATTCAAATTAAAAAAAATTAAATAGATGTATTAAAAATTATTTAAATTAAAATGAAATTTAATTGTGGGACAATGTCGGATTTTCTACGTTTGATTCTGATTTTAGAATGGAGGTGGAAAATAGGAAAGCGTCCAAGCCAGGATCTCTCTCATTGGAAGTGCCAAGTTCGCCGGCGTCGGCGGCCAAGCGGGAGTCCCGACTCTCACCCGGATCTCCCAAGGAAAGTCAGGCCCACTCACCCTCCCGTATCCCGATTCCTGTTAAGGACCCTCCTACCAGCCCCAAATCCTCTCCTACTAATAATAATAAAGAGGAGCAGACCAAAGATGCACCGAGTTTTGAGACGACTTCAGTCCCACAGGCGGACCCTAATACCTCACCCCCATCAGGATCTCCAGCATCCCAGCTAGGAGGCGACAGTGTGCCTGCAATGGCGATGAAACATGTATCCTCGCCGCCAAGATTCAGTCTCAGCAGTCCAGTGGAGAGTGTAGGACGGGATCCGTATCGTGCATCTCCGTCCAGATACACGCGTGAGTCGAGTCCTGCCCTCTCGGATGGCTATTCCACCCCGCGGGGTGGCTCACTCCCCAGATGGGGCAGGCAGGATCCGGTGGAGATGATGTTGAAGTGGATTCAGGAAACTCATGCCGTCCTCGATACCAAATTGAACGTTACGGATGAGCAGATGCTTCGGAATCATGTTTCGAATTTGAAGGTGGGAACTGGACATTATTGGAATTGAAATGAAGAAAAACATATTCAATTTGAAGTTTCAGAAAATAAAAATTACAGAAGATATAATTAACTTGAAATTTTAGAACTTACAAATTCAGGAAGGAATATTTAATTTGAAATTTTAGAATTTACAAATTCAGGAAGGAATATTTAATTTGAAATTTTAGAATTTACAAATTCAGGAAGGAATATTCAATTTGAAATTTTAGAATTTACAAATTCAGGAAGGATTATTCAATTTGAAATTTTAGAATTTACAAATTGAGAAAGGAATACTTAATTTAAAATTTCAGTATTTAAAAATTCAGAAGAAAACATTTAATTTAAATTTTTAAAATTTTAATTGAAAGAAAAATGAATGATATTTTTCGATTTTTTCAGACGTCGGAGCACCAGATTATAGGGAAGCGACTTGACGCGGAAAAGCTGGATAAAGCGAGCGACCAGGCATTGGGAATTCGACAAGAGATTCATCAGGTCAGTTTGAATTAGGATGAGATGGGATCAAGTATATACATCGATGAACATGCTCTTGCCTTTGCTCTCAGCTATCAAAGAAATTGCCAGAGGAGCGCCAGCTGGCGGAGCAGAAACTCTCGTCGTTGCGGAAGTTGAAGACGCACTTGGACACCACTGCGTCCTGGATCCTGGAAATCCGTGCTCAGTTGGCAACGGCAAAGCATCGATCCGACAACGAAAAGAACATAATAGTCCAGGGGGTCCTCGTAAGTTGTAATTAGAGCAGATGAGGGAAATGGAGAGAGAGTGATTGGTCATGGGATTATTATTAGAAGATGTGTGGAGTGATAAGGAAAAATTGATTAGGGTCGACTGAGCGACAAGGAACCGGAGGTTCAGGATGTCATGCGGAATTACCGGAACCTACAAGTGGAGACCGAGAACGTCGGGCTTTCCATGGACCATTATATGAGCGTATGTGATTTTGATCTGGAGTCTATATATGTATGTGTGTAGGGAGTGCGGTGGATATCGGGGTATTAGCAAATCCGAAGCCACTGCTGAACTGAACCATGTACTACTGCTGCAAATCAGAGCATTCCATCTGGTACGTACTATTGTACAGCAGAGGAAAGTCGCTACCACTGGGAGAGGAACCGGAACCATGTTTCCTTTTTACCTTCATCTGAGATTTTTATTTTTCGAAACAATGTTAAAGACAATTAGATTGTAATTGAAGTCCTAATCTAAATATTTAGTTACGAAAATATGGTTTCAAATTTTTGTTTTGATTCCTGTGGGACGAGTCCGTGTATTTAATTGTTTTAGGAAGTCACCATTCAGGTTGTCAATTCCAAATTTTAATAGCAGTCTTTCATTTCCAATCAATCATGGTTCAAAATTTCATTTTCAAATTTTAACTTCAGTATTTCTTTTTCAAGTTTCAAACAGGATTTTTTGTCATTCTGAAAACCGTTATTTATTTAAAATTTAATACCCTTTCCATCTCCTACTTTTTACTTTTCCAATCCTCTCCCTCATCTATTCCACCACGATTCTAATTTTGAAATCATAACAGAGCTCCCCGGGCCTCCCGCAATTTTTTTCCAGTAAAGAAAACAGATGAGCCTTACGGGATATCGGACGAGGAGA
>WJFA01002370.1:0-16225 GCA_009870155.1 Pseudobourletiella spinata | reverse complement strand
TGATGCATTTCGAAAAAGATGCAGGATCATCATTGTTGTTGACTGACTGAGAATGCCGTAAACTCTCGGTATTTTCCAAGCCCCCGTTTTTTCCCAGCCCGCAACCGGCTGCTGACGAGTGAGCGCATTGACTGGGCTCTCCACTCCATCCCCTCCGCACTCGTCGTCGTACACCCTAACGAGATTTTTTTTCACCCGCCCCCCCCCGTTCACCCCCGACTAATTATCTGCCAACAAATACGTTAACATGAGCCCATGGTAACAAATGGAGCAGGAAGAATCTTGTTTGAACTCTCCACCATCATTATGTATGACGACACCACGTCGGAGGGGCCGACGAGAGTTTATGGAATTAGAGGAGAAACAAATTCTTGTAATTTTCTTACTCCTCCTCCTCCTCCTCCTGCTCCTCCTGTGTTGTATACCTTTCACAAGATCAAACTACACGGGACTACCACCTGAGATGGACGGACGGAGCGAGAGAGAGAGAGATGTTCTTTCTTCTGTGGGGTGGTATGTTCTGGGAGTGCATAAGTTCATGATCCGGATTTTTCTTAGGTCATATCATCATCATCATCATCATCATCACCATCAGAGATGGATACCAAAGGGGCTCACTGCCCCACAAGAGCGCACTCACATCACACGGAGCAGCTCTGTACTGTACAGGGTGGACGGGAAGTGCTCGGTCAGGGTTTTACCACCACGTATCACAAAATTCAAAAACATTATTTTGATGCCTCCAGCCCGAGAGAACACATTTTACTCTCCCCCTGCACACACATTCTGGAGGGAGTATTAACCGTAATAATTCCTTATTACGGAATGCAGAGCAACCCCAGTACACAAACATTCACAGGGATTCACACACACAGACACACACACACTCACACACCACACATGGATTCGAAGCAGTAGCTGAGTGAGCCCGAGTCGAAAAATGGAAAATTATTGTTATTATTATGGTTAGAGAAAACTCTTGTTTTTTTTCATCCCCCCTTCCCCGTCGGTGCGGCCACCCGAAGGATTTGGATCCTCTCCTGCGGTTTCCTCTCACTTTTTCCTACTCTCATTATTTGATTGGCCAGCCATTAAGGCTTGGGAAATTTGTTGGTTTCGTCAAATACACGCACTCCACTTATACTTTTGAAGAAACTCCACTTCCACACTGTATACTATCATCCTATCTATGCCATACAAATACTACACTCATTCATCCCCTCACTTTCTTGGTTTAAACTAGAGGAAGACGGGGCTTGCGTTGAGCACGGGAGAAGTATGTAGCCGATGATGATGATGATGAGGATGGAGGAGTTACTGACGAGGATTTTTTCCCTCATTTTAAATCAGTTCCTACACCTCAAATACTTTTCCCAGCATCCCTCTCTCTCTCTCTCTCACTCACTCACTTACACTTACTCCCAGAGTGAGTCTCGCTCTGGAAGATAAAGAGTGGTGTGTGGAGACAAATGGGGAGCAGAGATGGGGATTCAAAGGCTGATCATTATTACAACTAACTCGGCCACTTCTTCAATTTGGCGGCTCGGGCTACTGGCTCTCCAGAGATTACACAATTTTGATACACTTTTCATTTTCTCCACACGCCTCCCCCCCCCTTATCACACCTACTTGCTAATGTGACTCCTGGTCGGACGTCTGACTCTCCAGAGATTACACAATTTTGATACACTTTTCATTTTCTCCACACGCCTCCCCCCCCCTTATCACACCTACTTGCTAATGTGACTCCTGGTCGGACGAGCAACATTCTTATCACTCTGCCCACACAGTAGTAGTATTAAAAGGTGTAGCAGTTGTTGGCAGTAGTAGCAGCCCTCGTAAGTAGCAAAACCACACCAGTCCGGCGCCCTTTCCAAACAATAATAATTATTGTTCCAAATCTGACACACATAGTTGCTTGCCGCGCACTTTCAAGCCCTCCGCTCCACCTCATATCGCTCGCTCTCTGCCACATGTCACCGCATAAATCAGCCGTTAGAATTATTCTGCAAAGGAAGAGCGGACTCTCAAAAGCCACTCTCCTCCAACATCATGACTATCTTGTTGAGGTGATTGATGGGCGGCTAAAACAAATAATGTGTGTTGCCAACACAATGTGTCGCTCTGCTAAAACGAAAAAATCTCGGCTATTCACCACACCACCACTGCCTCAAACCTTCCTGAGCCAGTGAGACCGGGGTTCAAGAAGTCAAAGTCTTAAAGAAGACTGACTCTTTTCCACCACCAGCACCACCACACGAGATTCCCAACTGACTGGAAATCCCTAAATTATTTCACTCGGACTTGAACAGGTTGGAAGGAAATTGAAGAATTAAGTTCAACTCAGGGCGTGATACGGGGGCAAAAAACTAGGAGTTGAGACACTGGAAAATCCATATTTTCCCTCTTCAACAGTAGCTCAATCCCGTCGTCGTCTTCATCAGAGGCGAGTTGGGCGACACTCGGTGGTGTTGAGGCTCCCGCATAAATCAGTCCACCACTACTGTGAAGGCCCAGACTCGTCGCAGCAATTAGCACCTCTGCGGCACTGTGCAGAGGTGCGCCTGTATATATATTAAATGCATACTGGACGTTGTCGTCGTCGTCGTCGTCCTTTCTGTGAGAGTCAGTTAGTCAGCTCTACTGATTATCAGGTGCTGCGGGCGGCTCTGCGTCCGACCGAGAGCTTCTTCTTCTTCTTCATATTATCCCAAGTTCCTCCTTTTCGCAGGGACAAAGTTATTGATAATGGAAATGTACGGCTGGTCGTTGTGAAACTCTCATAAATTTCAGTGTTGATAAAGGGACAGCAGGTGAAGAAGAAGAAGGAGGTGATATGACAGCAAAGGCTGCAGTAGTTCGAAGTCGTAGTAGAATTGTAGTAGTAGTAGCTGTGGAATTCACTCTCAAGATATTGT
Organism: Pseudobourletiella spinata; assembly: GCA_009870155.1. NCBI lineage: Eukaryota > Metazoa > Arthropoda > Collembola > Symphypleona > Bourletiellidae > Pseudobourletiella > Pseudobourletiella spinata. The sequence goes on along the minus strand of WJFA01002370.1, from coordinate 13,307 downwards.
ATAACAGTATCGAGGGGGTGAGGGATGGATAAACAAGTTTTATACACAGATTATAATATAGTCTACTCAGTAGTGAAAAGGAAGATGCTCTCCTCGCCCAGCGTGCTCATCAGCAGCAGCAGCAACAACAACAACAACATGATGATCATCCACCACCACTGCCGTTTTTTTTCGCCCTCTCTCGTTAAGCACACCACTGTTTTTAAGAATATAAATTCAGTAAATTCGATCAATTAGGGCCTGACAAATAAAGAGCCATAAGGAGCAAGAGGAGGATTCCCCATTGCTCTTCTGGTCAAACACATGCACTTGCATTTGTGTGTGTGTGTGTATGTGTATGCATAACACATGTGCCTCCTCATTTTCCTCTCTTTGCGATCATCGCATCGGCTTTTGGATGTGGTGTCTGTGTGTGTGTGTGTGTGCTTTGGGAAATAATGGAACATACCTATATGTACCTTAAGCGGCCAAGATCTTTTACACACACACATTTATATTGACGAGCCGAGTGATGTACTGTTTGGTTGGGAGACGAGTGCGAGTCAGGTGGGATCATGCTGTTGCTGCTGCTGCTGCTGTTGACGATGACGATGACGACGACGACGACGACGGCGTAAAAAAGTTGGCAAAACTAAGGTTCTTCAACGAAAAAGTACTTCTTTAACCATTGTTCAAGGCTATAATTTTAAGGAGAAGCGAGTGAGTCTCGACGTTTTGTATAGACCCAGTTTTCCGTGAGAATTACCTGGTTTTCATCCAATTCATCTTCTTCTTCTTTGCCTTCTTCTCTCTCTCTCTCCTCCGTTGTATATCACCACGACCACGGTCTGCTTCAATAGCTGCCCCATAGTTATTACTCCGGTTCTTCTTCTTCTTCATCTTCTTCGTCCACTTCTTGTCCCCAGAGAGCCGTACACACTTGAGAGAGAGAGAGAGAGACGGAGGCAGTCGCATATCTTTTCACATTCTCCTCTTCAACTTTCAATGGTCTGGATGAGGAGGATGACCATTGAAATTGATATTGAAAAGGTGAATTATTTATTAGACCAAATGTTTCCCTTACAAGGGATTTCCATGGGTATGTGAAAAGAGTATATATCCTGAGGTTTTTTGACAAATGGCAACTGTTCATCTCTCGACGACGAGCCCGACCAACTAGTTTACCTTTTTCATTAAGTGGGCGCTTGTGTCTGGATCATCATCATCGTCGTCATCATCATCATCATCCTCCTCGTCATCTTCATCATCATTCCTTGTATTAAAGAGCAATAATTGTTATATGGGATTTCGCAGCGTTTCACTGCGCGACTCTCTGCTCGGTCACTCTGCGGCAGACTGGACTCGTAACAACGATGCGACGTCCAGCAACCACCGCAAACTTTGTGCGTGGAACTTTTCCCCAGAAAATTCTGTGTTGGTTCAATTCCCTCTGCTGGTCCAACGACGGGCAAACCAGGCGGCTGCCCATTACCCTCGACTCTGTGATACACAGACAGACACACACACACACACACACACACACATCCACCTCGGCAAATGACCCATAAATCTTTTTCTATTTCAATTTTTATTTTTCTCACTCTGAAAGCCCTTCCCCATAAATTTTCGAGTGGAATCGTATCAAATTGAATTTATACTGTGGAAACCCGCCATACACCTGACTCCGTTTTGTTCGTCGCGCCGACTATTACATATTATACACACACACTCACCATGTGAACCCAGAAGTTTGCCGAATGGACCTTATGTATACATATGTGCATATATGCTCGTGTACAAGTGCAATTTGCTTGCATTCCTTAACGACACACACACACACACACACACACATACACACATACACACACGCTCAAACTGATACGATGACGGCGACGCGAGGCATTGTTATTACTATTATTATTATTATGATTATCGAGTAAGTAAATGGATACTTTTGCTGGTGCACATATTATGCACACATACACACACACACACACATACCCATACTGGCACAGGCGGATCTTAAATCTGATGAGGATGACGATGACGATGATGATGATGATGCCTTGAACTCTTTTTCTCTAAATATTTTATAGTATATTTGCCCGAGACGTTTAGGACTGCGCGGGGGGAAATGGGAGAAATACATACATGAGTTTTTTCCATAAAAAACCCATATATGTGCGAGTAAAAACAAAATCTTGCTTATCTGACATGACACGAACTCGTTCCTTCCACTCGTCTACGTGGTTTAATACATCTTCCCTCTTTTATTCCCTCTCTCTCTCTCTCTCTCTCCCTCGCTCAGTTCCCCTCTCAGCTCCTCAAACCTATACGCCACTGCGTCCGGCTCTATATAATACTCTTTATCAAAAACCATATAAAAGATAACTGGTGAGTTTCTGCTCGGGCAGTTTTAATATGCTAACTTCACCTGTTTCCCCCTTTGACAACCACACGTCGGTGGTTACTTACCTTTGTGTGTGTGTGTGTGTGTGTGTGTGTGTGTATGCGTGTGTCTGTGTGTGTCTGTGTACTCGGAGGAGAGCGTCAGTGAAATATTGTCTTGTTATGCCTCGCACTAAATGGCTGAGCAGAAGAGTTTGAACAACATGAACATGAGTCCTCCTCGTCGTCGTCGTCGTAGCAGTAGTATTATAGTGAGCGAGCACAAGTTTTGCCCAAGATTCACAGCAGCCAGAGAGAGAGAGAGACAGAGATAAAGAGGAGTGAAAGAGGAGGGGAAAAAATGAAGCAGATCGAGTGAGAGAGACAGAGAGACAGAGAGAGAATGATACAAGAGAAAAAGCGACAAAGTATCCTCACTCACAGACACAGAGTTTCCCTATTCCTTATATTATAATAGTAATAGTAATAATAATAATAATAATAATAATAATAATAATAATAATATTGACCCTTCTCCTTCCACCCATTTAACTCCATGTAGAAGAATGCAGGGCGACAGTTGAGCACACAGAGATGCACACATACACATGTACAGGTTTACAAACACACACACACACACACTGACGCACACGGGTTTCATGCGGAGCTTCAGGTAGGGTTTTACGCTTACGCGGATTGTAGGTATGTAACTTCATACGGTGGCTCAAGTTGTTGTTGTTGTTGTCGTCGTCGTCGTCATCGTCGTGGTCATTATAGTGGCAGCAGTAGGTGAGTCAAAAGTCGTAGCCTGCCCAGGCATGCGCACCTTTATTTCCCCCTAACAACTCTAATCCGTGGACATATGATGATGAGCTGCGTAATTGTCTATAAGGGTCATCTCGTCTGCCTCAGTTCACGTAACAAGGCTTCTGATATGCGAATCATCGTCATCATCCCGCAACATTCCTCTCCGTCTTCATCGCATTCACACACAGTGTCGTAGAAAGTGTGTGTGTGTGTGTGTGTGTGTGTGTGTGTATGTGTATGTATGCACGAGCAGGTTGAGAGTCGTGTGTGTGTGTGTGTGAGCGAGAAGTAATGTCACTTCATTTGTCAAGCCACCCGGAGTATATCAGAAAGACAGTAGAGCTAGATTAAATGAGAGACCTGATATACCAGATTCATAATATGGTAAAGAGGAGACGACCAAGGTGAGACCCAGGGTGACAGACAGGATCATAAAAATCCATATGAAGAGCACACACACACACACACCAACATTTTACAAACTTGCCCAGAGCCAGCACACGCATTTTACATCTTTTACGCATCCACGCACTCCCCTCTCATCTCCGCACTTACTATGGATCTAGTCTAATGACCGTCGTAAAGTTTCCCCCAAAATCTCTCACACACATCTTTTTGATATCCCCCACATACAGAATTATTGTAACGACGCAGGCTTAGGAAACGCCACAGGTTGTGTATTGTGTAGCCCCGCACATATTATAGCACACACACACACACACATATAGTGGAATAATTATTACTTTTTTTGGCAGTAGCAAAAGACCTCTTCTGACTACATACACACACACACGTCCACATTTTTTTACTGCTTTCATTATTTTCCGCACCATCAACTCACCAATAATGTAGTGACCCGTGTCCTGTGGGCCTGATTGACTCTACTAATTTGTGAGGAAAAAACTTTTTAAATGAGTCCACCGACGGTCATCCATTATGCTCTCTCTCTCTCTCTTTTCATAGGAAGAGGATCATGCATGGTAGTACTGGAAGGGTCATAAAGATAGGAAAACACCTTGTTGAGTGAGTGAGGAGCTTTATGGGAGGACACGGTGGTGACTGACTGTGAGAGTGTGGGACCCTTTGGACTGGGGGGAGGAATATACTTGGTTTTCAGTATATTAGACACTTGAATCTATGGAGGAACCAGACATTTTTATTGTTCCTCTCTGTACACCACACTACAATATACACAATGGCAAAGTTGTCGTAAGAGCAGAAACTTTTTGATATTTTTTTTTCCGCCCAATATCTCGTGCGCGGCAGGCGTTGTACGCCAGCATTCATGATCAAAAGGGGGATGGATATGTGGATGTGTGTGTGTGCATATGCAAATGTGTGTGATTTACTCGCATTCTCAAGTGGATCTTCATCGTCGTCGTCGTCGTCGTCATGAAGCACTGACATGGTAGATTTTTACGGCAAATTCATGTGTCCATTCAAGGCTGCACCTTAGTCTGCTGCCCTTACCACCAGATTTCCCCCCGCGTGCTGGCTATTAACCCACGCGAAATCCTTCACAATGACTCTCTTCTTCTTCTTCTTCCCTTTGCGAGATTTTCCAAACAGAAGATGAGAACGAAGAAGAAGAAGAAGAAGAAGAAGAAGAGCTTGATAAATTCTTCCTGGCTTCACTGAGTCAGTCAGTCGTCCGCCTTATTATTATTGTTATTATATTCTTTGGGAAAAATTACGGGGGAATACAGGACAGTTGGGGTGGTAGTGTAAGTGGGCTCGAGACTCGTGACACAGAGGACGTGTGTGCATGTGTGTTTGTGTGTGCGTGTGTGTGTGTGTGTGTGTGCGGAGTCAGGAGGAGAAAAAGAGAGATGAGGCTTTGGGTTACACATGTCACACCGTGCCGTGCAAATCAGAAATCTGAGAAGATGAATGAGTTTAGTACAGAGGGGGAGGTAAGAGGCGCACATGCAGGGATGTACACACACACACACACACACACACATGCACACGAGATGGGAGAAGATAAAATAAATAATTTGAGGCGTCTTTGAACATGGCCTGCCTCCTGGACAGACATCCAGTCAGGCTCCATCGATCACAATCAATGGAAACAAAACAACTCAAATTAAACCTAATCATTCGTCTCGGTAGGACGGATGTGTACAGCGTACACTGTGCACACACACACACACACACAGCGAAGAAAACTACAATTTGACTAAAACACACATACACACACACACGCAGACACATGCACATGCGAGCAACAGCTACCCGCTCCTTGCTGGTTCGCCTTAAATCATCCGTCCATCAAGGCCTACACATACCTGTAAAACTGTGGGAATTTGCACGGGCATGATGGGTGCACGCACGTACGGTCCCTGTGTGAGCGTCCACCGTGTGAATCCACACTGATCCTGCGCTCTACCCCCGTACGCCCGATCATCCTGTCATGCTATTATTACTATTATTTTTATTCGGGCAGCACATATTGAGCGCACGATATTTCAAAAATCCTCCCTCCCCAACGTCGTGAGCTTCTGCTCCACCACGTCTCTCTCATCCATCCCCAATGATACATGTGACCATTTCATATTTCAGAGTCCAATGACGTGTGTGTAGTACCGAGTCATAATCTTCTTCCGCGTACAGAAAATACCTGGTTGATCCTGTCAGTAGTCATATATTCAAATCGTCTCTTACTCCCTTCAGTTAGTTCTCCTGGTCATGAAATCTCTGTTCCCGGAAGGAAGCCGACTATTGGAGGAGATTCCTCCTCCTCCACTCCACTCATCTCATCCCCATGCACACGTACCACCACCGTGCAGACAAATTCCGACAAGTTAGTTAGCCACGTGGAAATCAATAATCTGTGTGTGTGTGTGTGTGTCTGAGTCTGTGTGTTTGAGAGTAACTCTCTGTGAGATTGCCATCACCATCATCCTTTCCTCATCACCCGAGTCATTATAGTCATTATTTGGACTACAGAGAGAAAGAGAACGGGTCGGAGGGGGCGGGAGGGAAATGATAAGTGATCTCAGGCAGGATCTCCTTTGGGAATTCAAATGAACCCCTTGCCTCCAACGAGTCCCTCCCAACGGTGGGATGATTACAGAGGCTGGCGGAATCACTAATAAAACCTAGTGATTACATGAGCTTCAAACCTTGGATTATTTGCTCAGTGAATTAAGTAATACTCAGGTAGCACTCATTACCCATTTACTACTTAATTGCTCCGCCTAATTGCACTGGAGCAGTCAAATCCACCGTCAAATCTCTAATTTCCCACTCTTCCGACCGGAGTTGCCTTATAAATGTACGGCTCAGAGGCGTATATGGGATGGGAGCCGACGGAGCTGGCCGCCACTTCAACCTCTCACACGCACTCACTCCGCGCAACTCTCTCGCCACCACTTCGGCATGACTCTGCACACTGCGCTGGAGCACAAATCCCACCAGTCCGTCCGTGAATGGGTGTGAGCCTATGCTACTCCACTGCGTGGTCCAGTGAGGACCACTAAATTCTGCTGCTGCTGCTGCACGACTGTAGAGCTCGTTGCAGTGGTGGTGGCGGGCTCAATGGTACTCGTACTCATCCAGCCGACGTCCTTTGTTGTGTGTCCACTACACACACAGGAGCTCGGAATGACGGGGGAAGCTCCCTTGTTGGTTTATTCGTACGGGGAAGGTGTGCGTTTGCGTGTTGTTGTGTATGTGTGTGTGTACATGTATAAGTGCACTTGATGTATGTGGTGCTCGTCTTTGGTGGTCTGGTTCTATTCATATGCAAAATGAAAGATCCTCCCCCACCCCCCAATGACTCGGTTCACTCCAACCACCAGCGCGACCAGAACTACAGTACGTATATACTGCACACTCTTCCGAGTTGGCTCGACGGAAAAAATGATGATTAAAAATATATATTTGCATACATATATTAATCGATTTCTGACGTAATTATGGCCGTAAACACGCCTTCTATTCATAGATTCCATTATTCCAGCTTTTGTCCACCATTATTGAGGAGAGAGAGATTGAGAAGTTCTTCTGTGGCCAGAAAAGAATTTGTGAGGAGCACCATGGTCCGGCCTCCTCATCCTATTTTCCTTGGAATCCTCCACACATACAAACACTCATGCTCACAAGCACATACACACACGCGCAGGCGTACGCACAATGTGTAATGATCCCCATCTTGATTTACCTTGAACGTATGCGGATGTTGAGAGAGGAGTAGTGGAACGGTACCGCGTCGTTGTAGGATCCACACAGCAGCAGCAGCAGCAACAGCAAGATAGGATCCCCCTCATAATAATAATGTATATTGGAAAATAATGCACTCTAATCATGCTCATATACTGGACCCAAATCAATAGATGATCCTTCCATCTCTCTCTCTCTCTCCCATTCTGCTCCCATTCATCAATTTTTAAACAATTTACTTTATATATATTTTCCTCCTCCATATTCCGGTTTTTCTGGGATCCTCAGGGTGCTCCTACCTCTCCGCCCTCTCACCTCATATGATCGAGTGAATGGATGGACATGTACGTGCATATGGACTGACGAAGATGATGCAGGAACAAGGTGAATCTGTGAGATGAGCACGGCGGCGGAGGAGGTGCGGGACGGGATGAGTCTTAGTACTACTACTACTACCATATTGTTGCAGCCTTGTAGCATACTACCATTAAAATGATGGGAGCCGTAATAGATATAAAGCGGAGTGATTAACGAAGAGCTAAAATAAATTAACTTGAGCTCCTCTCTCCATTAAGTGTAAACAATAGCCCGGGTTCCACTCTCGCAAAAGGATGGAGTGAATTTTTGGTGGAATATTACACAAAGAAAACATTAAGAGGCATTTATGATCTCCATGATGATTACGACAGTGAAGTTGAGCAGGTTGATGATGATGATGATGATCATCATCATCATCACCATCATCATATTTTTCATCCCTTACTCGCTCAGTCCCCCCCCCTCCGTCATAAAGATCAACTTAGTCCGTTGAGACAGTGTTTGTATAGTGGAATGGGGATTTTCCATCAAACTGCACAGGGCTGAAGGAACTTGTGAGCGCTCCTGCGCCACAGTAGGGACGATGAATGTATATTTGCAAAGCTCTGGTGTGTCCCAGCGGAATTGGAAGGAGGTTTCCACATTTCCATTGTAACAACAACGAGAACGAGAACAAGATATGAAAAGTATAAGGAGATTTGTACATTTTTTTTCCAAGTGATTTCAAGTAATTCGAAGGAGAGGAGCAAGTGGTACAGAAAAGATGAAGAAGAGCAATGAGAGCGACGACATGTTCGCAAACATGCTGTCCCACACTCCTTCCCAAAGCTCTCCTTCATTAATAACAAATGTCCGCCTTCGGGTCACAGAGGAATTCAACACACGTGAGAGTCCTTCGCCGTTTACATTCAGCCCATGGATTCCGTGTGTGCGTTGTGTGTGTTTGTGTGTGTGTGTGTATGTTTGCGTTTGTGCCTTGGTCAAATTCCTTGAATCCTCCCCAAAAAATCTTGCGCCACGAACGTTATTAAGCAATAATAATAATAATAATAATAATAATGATGGGAGGCATACAGAGTGGTGGTGACCCAAAGCTCGTGAGCAACATAGTATGAACAACAATGGTGCGGCTGGTTGGATTGACCAACCTCAAATCCTTTACTTTCCGAACCATGTTTTAATTTTTTGGGGGAGGGCCCCACCAGCAGCGGCAGCTGTGGACTTGTTACAGTAATTATGCGGAACATTGCTCCGATCTCCTGCTCACACAGTCAGTTGGATAGTTTTTTTCTTCTTCAGAAAAATCATATATCCGTTACGCGGCTGAACTGTGAGCAGTAAAAAAGTAGGAGGGGGAACGTCCCACTCGGAGAACTGATTCCATGAATTCCTCGCAAAAATCCATGTATACAGATGTATGCTTATGATTCGAAGAGATGGATCTACAGCATAGGTCCCATACATAGGTTGCAGCAGGAGTGGGCCATACTCTGAGAGAATCACCTCTATCACCTTCATCTGACTTATTTATGAGTTGTCTTTGTGAGAAAACAAGTGGAAGATGGTCGTTGAAAGTGTTGGGAGCCGGCCTGAACCATGTAAAACGATTACAAGGGGATTCGTAATTGCCGCATTGTGCTGCAGTCATGTGGACATGGGGGAAACGGTCAGAGATTCCAGTCAAAAACTTTTGGGGAAATGAGTTCACCACTCATGTTTTGTCACAGGTATGCATATGTACTTAGGCATGTATCCGTAAGTCATTACAATTTATCAAGCCACTTCCAAAGCCAACATGACCACAAGACGGCACAGAGCCGCCGACCGTCCAAGGAACTGCCCTCAGAGTATCTACCATAATCTCTACTCCACATGTAATTTCCTCTCGTCTCCCCAGTGCTCCCTACTTGGATTGCAAAAACGTTGTCAATTCTTATTGGGACTCAAATAACGTCCACCACAAACGATCCACTGCCAAAGGGAAATGTCTCAGGATGTGGCTTATTATATTGGACATTTAAATTTTTCCATGGCTCTGATTGTTCAAGGGGGCTGATTGAGAGTGATTTGACTCCTACATTGTGTCACAATAGCTCCCCACTAACGATGAATTGTGCGGAGGTGGCCTGTGAACATTTCTCCGTCTGAGTTTTTCTAGGACCAGAGCAAACAAAATGGACATGCAATGAGCAGATTGACATGATGGTTCCGTTGTACACCCAGTACCGGAATTCGTTATAGTGGTTGACTCCTGTCCACGTTTCAGTTGTCTCGGCTAAGCCGCCTCAGCCGAGTGATCTGTTGGTGCAGTTGATCCAAATCTCTTAGCTTTACGAAATGATTTGCTAAAGCTGTCAAGAAGTCCAATTTTTACAATTTGAACTCGGCAAAAATTCTTTCCCATGTGATCTAGTGGCAAGGACAGCGTTGAATAGAGGATAAATATTGACCATCAATCTGTAATTCTGACATGTTCCAAAGCAAAACTCTCAGTACACGCCTTCACAGGCTTGGCCGTGAGCAGGTGGGAAATTAGACTGCCCACTCCACACTCTGGAGCCTCCGCATGTTCCTCAGTGGCATTCCAACAAGTCTCAAACAGAACGAAAGGGCTATGTTTGGGCTATCGTTCAAGACTGCGGTCGGAGCTAATAGCAGGTGGACATTCTCATGGTAAGCCATTAGTTGGCCACTTTCAATTTCAGTTGAAAAGGGAGGATTTTCCTCGTCACTGGATGCTCCCAAGTCAGATGCATGATTATATCTCTGCGCCGCTCTTGTCGTGCAGGGAGTGAGACGGTTGAGCGAGTTAATCCGATTGTTTACATCTATACTTTTATCTCCTTAAGCCCGTTGTTGGTGAGAGGAGCGTGGAAGAGGATGCACACAGATCAATTCTTGTATCTCTATAGCTGTAACAGCCTCGACATGCGGAGCGCTCTGGTTCCACTCCGCTCCTTGCCGAGGAGGAATCATAATAAAGCCGAGTTCGAGAAAGGACATATTCACACCTCCGGATAATTATGACTCATTCTATTATCCACGTTCGCACGCTCTGATGCACCCTTTGCGCTCCATCCTCCTATCAATTCACTGTACATACACATGCCGTACTCACACATACGTACGGACGCATCCACATATCCTCAAGCCATTACCGCACAAACGCCTGACGCGCCTAACTCTCTCACTCACAGTCAGCGTCAGCAACGAGTCCCACCACAAGCACTACCTGGCCCGTCCATAAGCCCACAGAGGGACTTCCTCCACGTACATATCTACGTCTTACGACGTACAGTGTGTACAGAGTGGGCAGTAAATCCGCGCCGTTTCACCTCCAATGTTCCCGGACACGGCGCGTACGCTGGAGGCAAATGGCTATGAATAAAGGGGATTAGTGTTCACCAAAAACGGTAGTGTGCCCCACTGCCAGTTGGCCTGAACCATAACCATCCCACTACCACCAGCTACCACCACTATCACTACTTCTACTACCACCACTACTACTACTCATCAAATCGTAATGCAGTCGAACAAGAAATGAGCCATTACTTCACTTTGTTTCCTTTCTAATGGAATCACGAAGTGCGGAAAATCGTTATGCTTAATATTAATTGGTAATTTTCAGCCGTCGTACCATTTCCCAAGCGGATCTTCTTCTTCTCCTCCTCCTCCCTCTGACTGAGTCAGTACCCCCTATGAATCTTCTGAGAAAAACTCGTGGAAATTACCACGTAAATCATGAATAGTGGTCAATTGTATTTAAATAAAATACCAACGAGGGGATAACAGTTTAGAGTAATAGCTCGCTCTCTCTCTCTCTCTCTACCAAGCCGGCGTGTTGTCAGCCAGGACGCATGATTATTACTACCTTTTCCAGCAGCATTCAGGGTACTATATATACATATGTACGTACCATACACTCACTCTCATAATCATCACTGCTCCGCCGCACCCTGCAGCCCCATATTTCATGATGGCGTGCGCGGAACGGATATAGACATGACGAAAACTTGACCGAAGAATCAAACATTCCATAATTCAATCACACCACACCACCTCATCATCATCATCATCATCATCACACCTTGGATCTTGTTGCAGATGGGTTTATGACCTCAGCTCACTTATTATTAATCCTATAATCTTTCTCAGTCTGTCCATCCATGTGAACCATTCTTGAACTTTTTTATACTGAAAGACAAATTTTTATTCACAAAATCTCAATAACAACAACAACAACGACAACAACAACAACAACAGCAACAACTTGATCGGATGGACGGAGAGTGTCTGTGAGTGCCATTATCCGGCGCACACCGTCGTCTCACTCACCGGTCGAACAACAATGCTCGCATTGTACACTTCACAATGCTCCTTTAAGGTCTCACCTTGGCTCACAATAGTGGGGAAGGAGTCCGTTCGTGCGCCTCCTTGTGTCCATCTCTTCTACGTCTCACTGGGATGTCAGAAATTGGACGGATTCTAAATGTGTACAGACAGTAGGAGGCTGCGGGATGTGGGGGCTGATTTGCTCTTCCAATCAAACTCCCAAATCCACACAGATGGACACACACATCGTGAGCCTGGCTGGTCCTCACATTCATGTGAGGTAGGTTGATGCAGGGGGCGGTGGTGGTGGTGGAATCGACAAGGAAAATAAGGTTACTACATGGATTATACCACTGCTGCAACTACTACTACCACTACGTACTATTTGTACGGTTGAATAAATGTGTAGCATAGATTGTTGGGTCTCGCACACACAACAGAATATGATGAAGATTAGATTGATTGCTGAAGCGTGAAACTTTGCGGAGGTAAAGAATAGCCTCGTAATGGGGTAAAGGCAAAACGTCTTCACTACCAACACACTGTATCAAACTACAGCCGCCACCACCACCACCACCACCAGCACAACAGCAACAACGTGAGTATCATTCACTCCGTCTCATTCCCAGCAGCCCGTAGTCCACAGTAAAATGTGTAATGTGCGGTACACGCATGCATACGAACCGCATGGCCTCACCTATACGGACATAAGACAGAGGCGGACGGGGACGGATGGATGGATGGATGGATGGACGGACGGACGGACAGACAGCCAGACAGACAGACGCATAGAAGACAGGCATAGAGGAACAAGGAGCCATGGGCGAGCTGTTTTGTGTGTGTGTGCGTGCGTTTGTGTGTGGAGCATACCACCACACTATGTGCACCCCGCATCCCCATTCTCCTTCATGACACGCTCAATGATATTACTAAATAGGCGTATAAAAAATCCCATACATCAAGAATAGTAGGATGCAATCAGAGGATTGAATAAGATGTTGACTAACTCAAGAATGGTGGGAGGGGGGGGGCGAGGGCGAATTTTAAAGACATTAGATTCCACCTTGGGAAGGAAATAGTTCTGGCGGAATTAATCCTAATACTGGCTCCTGCACATGTCTTCTTGTTGTAACTTGTGCAGTACAGTGTGTGGTGTGCTCGTAATTGTAGTAGTAGTAATAGTGGTGTAGCACTAGTTGTATCACAATGTCCTCCCCATTGGTAACCCATTGCACATTATGTGTTACCTCTGCACAGTAGTGGTTGGTAACCGTAGTGGCGAAGAACCCAAAGTGATTCCGTGTGTGTGTGTTTGTAGA
>WJFA01002369.1:0-16227 GCA_009870155.1 Pseudobourletiella spinata | reverse complement strand
CCGCGCAGCAGAAGAGAAGAGGAGCAGCTTCCCAGAAGTCCCTAATTTACATTACTGCATAATAGGAGTCCTGAGAGAACAACTGTGATAGTATATATTGTGGAAGACTGACTCTGACGGGGCAAAGACAGCAAGTGGCCGCTGGGCAATGAGTAAGTGTGTGTGTGTGTGTGAGGAGAGAGGTTAAGTAACATGGAAATTCTCACCTCGGCGACAAAATGACCGGTTTCAATAATTACAAGATCCCTCTACGCCCACTCTACCATTTACTGCTAATTTTAAGAGACAATGGCAGGACGGTTATCTTGACATCGATGTGACACGTTGTTATATGCTGTATGTACAACGGAGGTTCCCGTGTCACTGAGGGCTGATATGCTTTCGGAAGATTCAAACCAACTTTCCGACGGGAGTATATGTTTCAAGCATTTAGCCTGCGAGAAGTCTTAAGTACTATTACGACATGACTTATTAATAGAAGTGAAGCGAGATAGAGGGTTCAGAGAAAAGGGTGACTTACCTTGCCATGATGAAATGATCCGTTGCGTTGGAGCGGCGTACGTGAACTAGCAGAGGCTTTTTCCTTTCACAAATCATAGAATGGCTCCATTCACGCCAAATACGGCAATTTAGATTGTGACACACATACACAGAATCAGCTCCGAGCAATGATGACGGCGAGCACGAGAATTCCAAAGGGGGAATCTAATTGGGAAATAAACAGTCAAAAGTTTTACTTTCAAATTCGTCCCACACTGTCCAACAAACTGAGCACTTTTTGGGACTTGGAAATTTTTAATATTATTTTTTTTCTTAAAACTCCACCATTTTCTCAATCACATCTCTCACACTTTGAATTACGCCCCACTGAATTGTACGGCGGGATGGAATCCGCTTAGGAGGATAAAATCTATGAGGGGGAAAAGGGCTCCTTCTCAAGGGTATTCCCAGAGCGTGGTTGGAGGGAAAGGTACCCTCAGCGGGCAAAAAAACTCTAGCCTCTCCTCGAGCACTGCTTGCACGTACGTCTCCTCGTGCACTGACAACACAGGAGAGAGAACGTGAGCAACAAATGCTGAACAATCCAAGCAACTATGAGCATATGTAAGTATCTGTGGAAGAGTGTGTGTGGAATTACTCAGGGTTTATCGGCATACACCCCATATTGACCGTCTGTGTGCATATCTTCTTACCTGGCCAGTCTACCTGAAGGTATATAGACTCGTACATGGAGGTTATATGGCTACTACTTCAGATCATTGGGATGCTGCGGGACGAGAGGGTTGTTGCAAGGTAGACACTTGTTGCATATACTCGAGGGATGAGAACAAGACTCTTCACATAATATTCCTTTAGGATTAGAGGGAGAGAGAGAGAAGGCGGCATTTCATTACATCAACATGCGTTGGTGTATACAGTAGTAGTACACTTCTCACATTGTAGAACGGTACGGACTATGTCTATGCAATTACCTGGAATTCCATGGCTCCTTAAAAGTCGTCCCCTGGCTTTGTATGTGGGGATGAACAAGGAAACCCAGTGCAAGTATCTGTCCAGTAGTAGACGATACAAAAAAAATCTGACAGAGACCCCAGGACAAGAGATCAACTATCAAATTTTGTGCAATTCCAGCTTACTCACCCTTGGGCCCTCCTCTGTCCAATGCTCACTAGTCAATAGAGTTAATTCTGAAACAAATGAGATGAGAAGGAATGATTACCGCACTTGTGTGGGTGGCTTACCTTTCAGGCTTCATCAATCTCACATGTGTGTATGTGATTGCATTCACTTTACAACATTTTCCATACTTTTACACATCCACACAGGCACATCGTCCTTCTAAAAACACATGCGTGCAGTTCACCCCATGTCACAATGACGAATCCTCAATGTGTTCTCCCATATATTCACTTTTTTTATACAACCTTATTATTTTTGCTCTTATTTTTTTCTCATCCATATACATCCTTTTTCTCGTCAACAACCTTTTATACAGACTCTGTTTTATGGCCTACACCACTCCACCATGTAATAAAACCCACACTCCTTGCCTCTCACCACCAAGTACTTTACTTGCCTCGTCTTGTTCTGCTTCAATGACAATGTCGTTTGCCATTCCTTATTCCATCGCCACAGGTCCCTTTGAGCAGAAAATCAACTGTAGTGCCAGATCCTGGTACTCTTCTTCATCATCAACTTGAAAATCATTATCGCTTCAGGTGAGCTCCTCCAATACATATATATATATATATACTTTACCTTGGGTGCGAGCCGAATACGGCGACTTCGGCGACTAAAAGACGCATACCGGAGAGTAAAAACCGTTCAGTTCCTGTTCCTTCGTTCTTCATCACCGCCTGAGAGACTGCTTCCGACGAAGCTCATTTCACAATTACTATAGATTCTCGAGACTGCAGAGCTGCGAACAAAAAGTGTGCATCATGACTCGGTAGGAGCTTTGTAACGCCACAATCTACAACCATAGAACTATACAAAGAAACTCGGAAAAAGGTATCACCCAAATTCTGGTAGGACTCGTTCAGTTACATGCACGCAGTGATCACCAGAATTTTCTCATGCTGTATAAGACTGCACCGTTTTTCCATGCCTTCTCAATCAAGTCAGTGTGTTACTGTACAAAAATTACGAAAAAAATCAAGAGTATGATTCGAGCAATACAAGACGACACAGTTTACTACACAATCAAGCAAGTTATTCCGACTATGAATACAGTTACGCTCATGCTTCAATTGGAACCTATACTAGGTGAAATGTACACCAGACATTTTACTTCTTCGTACACATACATTTGGCAAGTAAAGCATATAGAATATTTTCAGTAACTTCCAATCGTTGAATTTTTACAGTTACAAGTATACCTTCAGTGAGCAGTACTGTGCGGCACCATCGTCTTCACTATTGTGGGGCCTCAAAGCCCAGGTGGCTGATTTTCTGATTTCCTTCGCCGCCATGTCACGACGTTCATTTGAACGGCAAAGCACATTACAGGGTTTCTTTACGAGCACAGCGGCAGCTTATATTTTCCTCAGAGCATATCTTTGTCATAAAAACTGAAATTTAAAATAAATACTACTACTATACTACTCGGATTTCAGCATGCAGTTTCAACTACCTCTCTGATTGCACGGTTGGACAGGCTATTATTTCAGGAATTGCTATGCTTCTAATGAACCAAGACAAAATTGTACTGACCGAACATGCCAGAAGCAGTACTCATAAGCTTTAGCTCAGAAGCCCTTTCGCTTTCTTGTGCTCTTCGGAGTATACAGCCTGCTATGTTACCAAAAGCTATGCAAAACTAAGGTGCGTGCGGCTGGAGAAGGAGGAATATAGGGTTATAGCTAATTTTTTGCCGCATTGCAGTTTCAGGTGGGAAGCATTGCGCTTTACAGTAATTATGCGAAAGGTGGACCATCGTGAAACCAAGATTTTTTGCTCATCGTCTTGCTCCGAGTCCTTTAACTTTAATTCTGTCTATGTCCACAGGTGAATTATTGACAATTTACTGTATGAAAGCAAGACCAGAAATTGATTGCCTATTAATTATCAGCGGTTCAGCATGACGAGCAACACTTGGTCTCCGGGCTAGTAATCGGATTTTATTGCATATTTCATAGTGCTGTTGTGCCGTATCCGTTGAAATGAAGGTTACTGTTAGGTACCCGATCCATGGCTTCCAGGCTTTACCTTGAAAGTAGCAGTAACCGAGACGGCTAATGATGTGTACAAAAGGACTGAGGCAGGCAAGGTAAAGAAAGGATGATAAATGTATGGACTAATTGTGAGTAGGAGCATATGATTATCTTGGCTATCTTGGCTTATGGCTGGAATAATAATAATTACGACAGAACTGATGCGGAGTTTCTAAGGTATTATATTAAAGCTCGCTCCTCTTTCGTTGAACTTCACATTGCATTCGAGTTGAGCGCGGAAGGAGAAGTGCGAGAAAAATTGTTAAATAAATAAAAATGAGTGTTATTAAATCCATTGAATAGTTTACGACGGTACTGGGTATAAAAAAACGATGACTGGTCGTTCGTCCTCCCACCTGTTACGCAACTTGCACCTCACGTATCTCATTTTACTGCCATCAAAATTATTGTAATTACGACGATTGTCACCGTCGCGGAGACGAGTGGGAAAACTGCCGCAGAGAGGCACCGCGATTTTTTCACTGTCCCACAACAACAATTCCCAGTCATCTCCGAAGGAGTAAGAAACACATACACGAGCTTTTAGTGTTAGGGAACTATGACACCTATACTTGAGGGAATATTATTATTACGCCTTGGAAGCCGTCAAAGTACGTAGAGACACTGACGCTTTTTACTATTGCTACAGTGCTCACTAGAGTGGAAGATGGCTCGAAGCACTCCTCAACATTATAAAATGTCAAGAAACGGCAGGAAAATTCACCCAGTAGAATCTTTTAATGATCATACACATACATAGAGACACACACACACTTAAGGACACCATATGCACAAGGAAGTAAATCCTCATTTATGTTTGCACGAGCACGGTCACGATTTAATTCGAGTTTAAGCAAAAGATTCAAGACGTCAACCCCGCTGCTGTCTGTCAGTTTCCCCGCGACGTGGTGGGAGCAAAAACACTAGTGAGTCAGGTCTACGTTTATACGTTTCAGTAGATCTCCACACACCGGTGGAGTGGAAGATAAATACAATAATGTCATTATTTTCATTAAGTTGAGCATTCCCTGTTGTTTCCAAAGCCATTCACACGACGACGGCGGGGAACTGACAGTCACGCAACTATATGGGCTCCTCTCCTTCCTTCCTGCGGAGTCAGCATCAGAAGCTCTGCCATTACTGTTCGTCTCTGTGTACACTTCCGAGCAACGACAATAAACTCCGATAAAATCCTCCTCCTGCTCTTGGACCCAGAACTTCAACAAGTTCGTCTAGGTCGGGCATGAAAAACAAGGGTGTTATCTACAACGAATGTGTCTCAATCAGACTTGCCCACTCTCTTGGTAACGGCGACAGGTTGCATGCTTTGCTTCCTGACCTTCGCTGAAGGGTATCTTGAAACAGGTCCTTCCGTTCCGTACACCCGAGGGTACACTTCGTTAGCGGACGTTTAATATTTGACTTATAACTATTTATTAAGCTGACATACAGGAATCTCTGCAACTACTATGGCAGCACAAACTCATCATGAGCCGAATCTCTATAACATAACAGGACACGCCACGTCGAGTTGTTTATGGCTTTCGCGCACTTTAGCCATCCCGATTTCCCACTGGTCCCTATCTTTTAGCATAAAATTTAACTACTTTTCCCAAATGACAACACCACATAATCGGCGTATACCATGAATTAGTAGCTGAGCACAAGATCCGCTACCTTGGAGACGCCTTACCCTCGAGTTACCAAAGATTTCAAAGGGGTATATTGGACGGGTTTGTGCATTAATGCTTCCCTGTCGCGCAGCGGTAGGCAAACGTGTTTACTTACTCCTTCACACACAATGAGAATGGGTTCTGGGTAGGAAGAAACCTTAAAGGGTTTCTATGACCAATCTATGAAGATGTTGGCGCGACAAATGAGACATGATGAAACATAGACGTAGAAACGAACACTTCCCAAATATTTGTAGAAATTCAGTTGCAACAACAACGGTTTGCTTGCACGTACTACTACTCAATTGCCGAGTGCACATGCGTGTGAGTTACTTGCATACTAAGAATCATTTAAATTCCATGCGTTGGTTTGGTGAACCTTGAAGGGATGAAGCAAAGCAGGTACTGAGATCACGAGTTTGTCAAGAAAACGCGCCACATTTTCAATCAGTTGATCCAAAACTCATGCTGAGCGGGGATGAGAAATCTGACTTACAGTAAAACCCGCTCCACGCATAACCCAAACTTTTCATCCCATTACTATGGATATTGGAGGATTTTCCTCGTCTTCATTGGTCGGACATAATGGAGGCTCTACCGGTTTTTCTCACGCACGCATTTTCCTATCCGAGTTGGAAGCATCCCTTCACATGTACTGGAAGATTTATTATTCATTCAGGAGTCTGATTGAAATTCCAAGCTGGAAGTATATTATGGAACTCATGAACAATTTGCATTTTCCTCTCCGTGTCACGCAGGTAAACTAATGGCTCCAACTATCCTCATATCATCTTTGCCTCCTATTCTACCACCCATAAAGATATCTTCCCTGGGTAGAAAATGTATGAGAACTCTTAAATGGCTGAGCCCATCAGCCCCTGCCTACACTCACTGTCTAACTTACACAAAAACTTAGCAGTTTGAGAACGTACGAGGGAATCATCATTGTGGGCGTGTTTATTATATAGAAAAGTTGAACCGATAAGCGGGAGGTGCATATGAGGCGGTGAAAAAACGTCCTAATTAGTATTGGTGCCATGATGAAAGCTACGCCAGACTGTTTTTGACTCATACGTACCCCCTGCGAGTTCACATGTGAGTTGAGGAGGGTAAACCATACGGTTTTCCCATCCGTCAGTTTTCCCATTATTTACACCTCTACACGACGTCACCTGAACTCTAGTGGTAGCAGTTCATCTCCCAACGTTTCATTCACACTCACACTGGTAATTGGAAATACTGAGAATCTCAACTTATGAAACTATTAACTGTAACGCTCAACTTTACTCCAGTAACAGAGATACAGGGCTGTTAGAAGCGGAAGACGATCAGCTGATAATGAGATACCCCAGTTCCCTCCCTTCCTCTTCCCATAAATTCCTCATTCAATCCACGTCTGTTTGTCGTGAACGGTAACCCTACGCATGCTTATTTCATATTTGCAAAGATGAGTGTTATTATTTCACGGCGTGAGTACACGGGGCATCAGAAACCATGCTGTAAATGTCGGAAGGAGCGTGATCGATAGGACAAGTTTGAGATCGTAAATTTTAAACGGGTTTGCCCGAGAACAGTTGGACTTAGAGAGTATCTCTTTTGATAGAAACGGAGCTATCAAATTCTATAGTGACTCTTCATAGGTTTTTTTCTCTACTCATCAGCTCCGGACAATGTTTGAACCTACTTGAACGGGAGAAGATGATGACTCGTTTATTTTCCTCCGAAAGGATTTCGTAATAATTACAACTGATTTCAACTGTGTGTTTTAGGCTCCCCACACTGAAAGCACAGCAAGGGTTCCAACGTAAGGAGTACAACAATAATATTTGTGAAGGTAAGGGTTGGTACTACTACTGCACAAACTTCTCCCCTCTCTGGCTCTAGCCATTCAAATTATTTGAGTAAGCATTGCACACAACGGAAATAGATTGTGTAAGCAAAGCACACATGCGCACACACACACATGCACTTGTAAAGTGTGGAGAACAACCAATTTTCTCTTTTAATGACAACCCAAAAAGTTACGTGGAGACTTCGAAAGGCTAACAACAATTGACATTGGCATCCCTCTCCAACCCATTCAATTGTGCTCATCGGAACAAGTTATAATATTGAAGAGCAAGACCACAAAGAGTACGGACTTGTGAGTGTATACCTAGCCTATTTTTAATTTTCCATCTCGTCATCTCCTATTTTTACGCCCACATTTTGCGAAGCAGAAGTGCGTAAGTGGGAAAGAAAAGGTATGGATAAGGAGGAAGAAATATTTTAAGTGACGATCCTCATGTCAATGTGTGCATGGATGTTGCAGTAGCACGCCGTACATCATCACCGTTGTCTCATTCTCTTTCCATATATTCCTCCAATACCTCCGTTAAGTCTACAGAACTAACGAAGCGAATTCCATGTGACTCCTCCAAACCAAACGTGAAATGGGGACAAAAACACCGGACCTTATTGCCAAGAAGCTTTCCCGCTCATATGCACACACACACACACACAACACGACACAAGCGCAGACGGAAAATACGGCATGGAGACAAAAAACCGCCCTTTATGCCGACACGGCTGTCATGTGGCCACATTCTACAAGATGTGATTGAATAATTTGAGAAAGCAAAGCTGCACCGAGCACTTTTTCATCCTTCTTCGCCATAAAAAGACTTGAAGAACTGTTTAAAAAATACATGGCAAAGATTCCGCTCCCATCCTCAGCCCATTCATTCAGGCGTTAAAGACAGTTTGGTGGGGGCTGAATAAACTGGATTTGGTATTCCAGTCAAAAAGATTGACAAAAATGACAGAGCTCACCGAGTGCCTGTTATGTGATCGGCCGTGGATTTGACTACGTATATATTAGCAATAAAAATAATTATTATTATTCCAGGAGCATCACATGGTTTCGACGCACGGACACGCACTTGGCTCCGTACAAAAAAATCGTGAGGGAAAGTTTTATGAGTTCGCATGGCAATGCCTGTGTAAACTCGCACGGTGCGTAGATGACATGATACCTAATGGGGGCTGTCACGTGCGATGGAGCCAATCCGGAAAATTTTTGAGAAAATCATAATAAGACCAGACAGTACAGTTTAGGACTAATGTATACAAACTGGCTAACTGGCTGGCATCCCACGGAGTTGCAGGCCAAGAAGACTTGTACGCTCCTTCATAATTTGCGGCGGCGTGCACGCCAATTGATGTGTAAAACTCACAGCAGTGTTGTGTATACACGTGTGCAAATGCCTGCAAGGATCTGACACCCGTGTGCGTTCACAACCCCGCACTATGTATATTGCCTGTAAAGGGACACGCATGAGTGCTCCGACTGCCAGAATACCTTCCTCAGGCACGGATTCTACACTCATCTTCCTTCTCGGAGATTTTCGCGGCTAAAAAAGTGAGAAAAATCTCACTTTTGGCTTCTCTTCAATCCAAAAAAGTCTTGCCGAGGTTATCATGATTAATTTATGCGACGGCAAAGGAAGACAAGGATGAATTTCGTAAAATGGGGATAATTGTCTGGAATCTACACGATTCAGCCGCATCATTTTTCACACTCTACGGCATGTGCCCCGCACTCTTCCACGACAGCGTCGGGTAGCACACATCCCTTTAGCCCATCATCCACCAATTATTCCATTCTTTTTCGTCGAATTTAGCCCTAATCCTGTACCACGTGGAGTACGGCAGATTTTTATTAATATTCTCTTCATTATGATTTGGAGAGAGGGTATGTGTGCACTGTGACAGAGAAGCGTGACGGAAAAAGTTTCCAAGCTATGAATTGTTTTCTTCGATTTTTCTATCAAATAATATTCAACGTAATTACTGTATTACTTTCCCGCCTTCCGTATCCGCTACAAACGGTGGAGGAGGAAATATGTGATCATGCTAAGGATAGATGACTTTAATGTCGTCGTTGCTGAGATAAAATGAAATACTTTTTAGCACTATCCCACAGGATTACACATACACGTTTTTATATAATAATTGGCGTACACATGGCAATCCACACACATGGGTTTTGTTTACACAATCATGTACGTTGTATTTCAATACTTGTATATGGAGGACGATTATTAGCAATATCATCTCGGATTCAACTGCGCAGGACTAATAATGTACAGACTGTATTTCATGATTTCGCGGTCCTATACATGTATGTATTTATACGAAAAGGCTTTTCTTGTTGCATACACCAAAACGCTTTTCTTCACTATATGCCTGTACACGTAATGTGTACTCAATAATACAATATAGTAAATAATTCCCTTACACGTACATATATATTTACAGCATATATCCCTCATCCTGTCACACAGGTTGGATAGTTAATCATTATCCTCTCTCTCAGCTCTCATGTCCCGGCTTGCTCACTCGGATGCCGTGCTGAAAAAATTGACATTTCATGTTCAAACCCTTTGTTGTTGTTGTTGTTGTAGCAGTAGTAGTAGTATATAGCAGCAGTATAGTAACAGAGGGAATACACCATATGCTTATATGTACACTGTATAGCACATCTGTAACGAAGCCGTATTAAACACGTTTTGTATTACAATGATAATCATAATTATATTATTGTATAGTAATAATTATTAATGGTAAGGGATATTCATTGCTTATTGTATTCATAATGTAGGTATGGCATAATAATAATAATAATAATAATAATAATAATAATAATAATAATAATAATAATAATAATAATGCGGTGCAGGAAACACTGCAGACAGAATATAACATATGCAACAGTGTTTGACTTTTGTATTTTCACGCTGAGAGGTCTTTTAGGATGGCCAGGAGATCTGTAAAACAAGTTCAAACAAAAGGGCCCGACTCAGTACTGCACATGCCACATGTTGAAGGACAGGTTCATTCTAACGGGGAAGTTACTATAGGGCCATTCCTGCAATCTGCGTTCAAAATTTTCACATTTATTTTCTGGTTTTGAAGCCACTAGCACGAGGTGGTGATTTCATTGTTTCCTAATTGGAGTACATTTGAATAGTTTTTCATTACCCCAGTCATGACGTGGGCCACACGCCATTGCTAACCGTAGCAACAAGATCCAGGGAAATAGACAAATTACTCGCTGAATGATGGAAAGATTTGAACATTCGTAACTGTTAAATCTGAGGAAAGCTTACGAATCACGGCTGGTTTTTCCTCCTAATTCCTCCCAATTTCTCAATATTAAGTACCGATCAATCAGCTGTGGATCACCCTTCGCCCTTTTTGTAATTTTCCCACCCTCAAGCAATGTTTTAATGTTCACATGGGATTATTCCTATTTCGCAATGGCTTTACAGCTTTGCCCTATATATCCTGTACACTATAATTCTCTTGAGAGTTTGTTAAGGAATGAGGAAATCCAGTGAAACTCCGAATTCCTCCCTTGTTTACCAGCGAGGACTGCGATATAAATTCAGTCGGTATAAATCCAATTCGTTCCAAATGCCAATACAATAATAGCGCGCGATAATCCTCCGAGTAATGTTTCTCCCGTGCAGAGATACGCATGTGACAGGATATGGTGTACTCACAGGATCGTAATGTGGGGAAAAAGAGCCCATTACTGCACAGATGAGGACATTTATCCTGTTTAAATCGGCGACAGGATGACATGCGTACGGGAAACAATAGAATAGAATGAGGGTAACATACATATTACGACTACCCCAGTTTCAAGGTGAGTCCCCGAAATCAAGGGAATCGACGAAGGCGACGGGAGAAAAGATAAAAGCCATTTAAATGAATGGGCAAAAACAATATGTGGAGAGGGGAAAACATAAGCTCATTGCGGGAGGCGACAGATTGGCTGGCTCGGAGTTTATGATTAGGGGAGGAAGGAGTAAAGACTTAGTTTACTGTACCTTGTCTTCTTGTTCTTATGGCAGTGGCTCAATACAATAAGAAATTATGTGAACGCGGTGTATAGGAAAGTATACAGAGTCGTCGTCATCATCATCATCGTTGTGGTTCAGTAGTTGGATGTTGGGGCAAACTTTTTTGGTTCTTGGCGGTGATGGTAAGTTGGAAGTGCAACATGACGGCGATCAATTTTTTAGATTCTGTCTTCCGATAAAGTCTAAACGAAGCTTATGTGCTATGGTTCCCCGAAATCCTTCGGATGGCCCAGTCGTCTTGCTAAATCATGCATCACCTCCTGCAATACATACATATAACCAGCATTGTAGTTTCCAACTAGAGCAACACTTTATCTCATATAGTTTTTCTTCTGCATATGACACAGTTCTGTAGTTACGAGAGAGCAAACGGTACTCCATGAGTTTTGTTAATGTGAAGACTCCAGGTAATACAGAGAATTCCCATGCTGAGGGCTCCGGTGTAACTTACCTTAAAAACGATGGAATCAATATTCTGACCGAGCATGTAGAAGAGGAACCAGTCTCCAAGTCGAGACTTTTTAACAAGAGTTTGAATCACTTCAGGACTAATTAAACGATAACGAGTTCCGAGGAGGAATCCACGAATGCGTGGGGAAATGACGACGACTGCTCTGTACAGTAACGTAAGGGACGATAAACAAGTGAGAATGAGGAACCAAAACCATAGGAAAATGTAGATTTTTTCGTTGACCGCATTCAGTGGGAGAATGCAGAGTGCATCGTGGTGCTCGATATTTAGCGAGGGTCCGCCCTTGTAAAAAATACATTTGGTCATGCGCGGGAAGATCCGAACCATGGGATCCACCCGCTTGTCTTCATCTTCCTCTGAAAGACGCAAAACTTCGATGCCGAATGTGAGGAATTCACCATCGAAGAAGCGATCCATGAGAAATGTTTGACCTGTAATGAGAAAAGAAGCTAATGAGCAATCAACCAGACCAGAATTGGTAACCGATATTGCGGATTTTATCTTCAGGACAGAGCTATAGGTTAGCTCTTAAAAAATATGTCAGCATAGCAAAAGCACACTGACCAGACTTTTTTCACAACTTTCCCCAGCGTTCGTGGCATCGTTATCCAAGCTTACGTGTATTAAAATTAATGCGCAGAACAGACAGGATTTCTTCTCACCTATAACATTTCCCAGGGCAAGCACCTCGCAGAAAAAGTAGCGGTATGCCCACCAGTTGTGATGTTTCAGATTTTCGTACAAGTAATCCACTAGGAGCTTCTTTTTTTGTTTCTTCTCCATCTCGGGACAAATACCGACATCCAAGTCCATCATTAGGGCTTGAATCTTCCCTCCCTCCCAATTCTTCCAAAGCCATCTCGGAATGTAGAATAATATCGCCTAGAAAACAAGTCAACACCAATGTAACGATTATTCTCAATCTCAATTTTTGTTAAATGAAGTCAAGAGACTAAAGATATTAACTGTGGTGACAGCGCATAATTGCTCATAAATTAAGAGTAAAAGTTTATGCTCCCACTGGCCTATCGTGCTAGCATTAATGAGTTGATTTAGAATCATAGACTGGTAGTTGAGTAATCGTCTCAGTGTTTGGTTACTTTATATGAAAATTAATTTTGTTGACTTATATGGTTCTCGTGACGATGGGCTGATTTATAGTGAGCATTTCAAGGACAGATTCGTATGCCTTTGTTGTTGTATAGTTGTCGTACGGCACCATGAGTGCTACAAAAACAAATGTATTTACTCGTCTTTGCCACAGAACACAGTCCATAATAATTCCGCTGTAAGTGATGATCTGCGACTGACACTCCGAGGGACACCGACTTTCTCCGATATTGCTGGAAGCATCTTTTTCACTAAAGATTGTTGGTGCGAGTATTGTGGCGAGGGCTGTATAAATGAATCTGAGTTATGTCTAGCAGCTCAGAGCAAATCACAGCTATACACACATGTTACGTCGAAGCCTACATGATGAGCATTTGCTCAGCATGTGTTTGGAGTTGATGTCGGAGGAGACAGTTATGAGCTCAACATCAGTAAGTCTGGTCTTCTGGTCTCATTGAAACAAATTATTTCCCAGTCCGTTACCTCACGTTTTCCCACAAGTCATTCAAAGCCTCCATCCGCCGTTTTGATAATTTAAATGCCTATTTTCCCGCACGATCGTGCTCGTAATCTACACTCCCTTGACATGGCTTCGGCTTCTAGGAGGCCGCCCGTAATTGCTTCAGAAGTGTGACGCTCTGTTTTGCAAGCTGGGAGTAAAAAAATTAATGCATTTCCCTTCAGATGTGGTTTCCCATTAATGCTGTGGAAATATTGGTTTGAGTGACTCTTGTTTCCAGTCACACTTCTGCGTATTCTTCCGCCACATCTAAAATGACTATGACTTATGAGGCTATGATAAACCAGGGGAAAAGCTAATGCTTCTTGGTTCGCGGCCAAAGCTAATCTTACAGTCACTTACGAGCGGAGGCATGCTGTTTGCAACCCTGCAGGCTCGATTCAGGAACGGTAACATACCCGTTTGATAACTGGGAATAAGAGAAAAATGAGAAATTTTAATACTCATTTGTCTCATCATAGAGTGTGCGTTTAGTCATTGGCTCCGAAGCACATTTTGACCTTTTATAGATTTCACTTTGAATTCAACTGGTTATGATTTACTTTTCGGTTTTAATAATCTCTATTAACTCAATCAGATTTCCTTAGATTTTGCATTAAAATAAGGAGAAAATGTCAAAATGTCATAGAAAGAGCTAGCTGAACTCGGGCAGCGGCACACGCGATCACGAGTTGACCGAACCTCCTCGGTGAAAGATGATTTGGCGTCAAGTGAACGCTCTTTATGGGACAGGCCAGGTACGGGAATAAAGCAATAACTTCAACATGTTCGGCCTCCATCCTCCTAGTTTGGTTCGAGTGTGAGGAAGATTTAAAAGCTTAATCACCCGATTCTGCGTTGATCATAGGCTGAAATATGGCCACGCGTAAGTGTAACATAAGCATAATGCTGACGTCACTCCTCTCGCACACTATTCCGGAGTAACTGGATCATGGATACTTACACATGAAACATGGAAACTGGGTCATAAAGTCGAACCCGGAAAAGCTGGAAACCCGGTCAGATCCCAGCTGCTCCGTAGGAAAGTATTCTTTAGGTGCTCAGGGCCCCAAAAACCTGTAAACACTACCGTGTGGCCAATACTGGATCTGCTTACAAACGAAACCTGGATTAGGTAGATTTTGCCAATTTTCTAAGCAAACCTTGTTTCCACACTCTTTAATCAAAGTGAACGTAAAGCCGTGGCCGACCCGAGTACAGTTATCCAAATTCGTTAAAGCAGTTGAAGTATAGCGGTGGGAAATATTGTTGAAACTCACAGAATATTTGCGAACATAGAGGAAATTCTACAGAGCCAAGCTAACAATTTGGTTACTAACAATGACAAATAATGTGGTGACCAATGCAAGCATTTCAAATTTGGTACGAACCCCCTTTAGGTTCGATAGGGTTTTCAAATTTTCAGTGGTGGGTGAAAAGCATCCAGATGCGTGTTAGGGGTGTGAGCAAACCCAGGGAAACATGAGACGGAATGAGGTTCCGGCTGGTAACCACAGCGCCGACTTGTGTCGCATGAACAAAATTTTACAGCAAACGGAGCCGCCGTTCCCTACTGAAAACTGCAGGACGGACAATGCGCAAAAAGTATGCTGGCAATATGTAATATGTAGTAAGTAAGTAGTCGAGTAATCCCCTAGTTAAGTTAATTTTGAACGAGAATTTCCGTGAGCTGGGTAGGTACATAAGCTACATGTTGTGAAATGTACTGAACTGATTGTTTAGTGGCTTCATAATTGTTCCTGATTAAGTGTCACCACTAAGAAATGCTCTATTCGTTGTAGTTAGCGGCCAAGAGGAATTTGGGGAGTAATAGCTCCACTTGTATTTCCCGAACTTTTTACAGATTTTTGGCAGAACTGTGGGGAGACAAAATCCACGTCTGGCTTTCCCAGCATGAATTGCCAGAGGACTGAAATTCTCGGAAACATCACCAGCACTGTCTTGCGCATACGTATATACATATATGCACTATGTATTTTACAAATTACGACCGGGTAAGAGGGGGAAGATGAGGTGAATCAGTACTGCATAGCTGATTTTTCCATGACGCATAGGTATGTGTTACACTTCCCGTTTGTTTACTCAGTAACTTTGCCCCGGTTAATTTACCCATAACAATGCAAATGTCAAGATTTGGCACAGTGTGCAGAAAAAGAGGGAATCCGTAGCCGCGAATTTTATAGCTGTTGCTCCCTACCTACCATTCATGTATGAAGGACAGCGTTCCTCCCCCCCCCCGGGAATATGAAGATTCACCGTGTGAACCGGAGAGATAATCAGCCCGTCGGTTTAGTTAAGTCGTCTGTTGTGAAAGCCTACACAGCTCCCCTGCATCCGACCTGGATATCCACGACTTTGGCACTGACACCAATTTCGCTCTGCGGCCACGTCGGCAATGCGTACGGTCGGATTCACTCAGCATTCTCTTGGCTCGTCAATCCGTTCTCGCACCACTTCTTGACATCTTGACTGGGGGAGCTCATGGAATGGGATGACGAAAGGGAAATCAGTGTAAATTAGGGTTGCCATCCGTCCTTTTTTGGCAAGGACTATCCTTTATTGAGACCCCTTGGCCTTTGTCCTTTCTCTAGGAAGGGAAGGACGCTAATATGTCCTTTTTTGGGACTTTTGTCATTCTGAGACAAAATATTGCACAAAATGAGTGAAATGACCCTCCCATATCGATTTCTTTTAGACAAACCTGCGTCATCTAGCTTAGTTTTGGCTAACAGAAGGCTAGCTACGATCCAGCGGAAACGAGTGATTTGGAGTGAGTACCGGCACTGGTAATATGGTATATGGAACAGAGAGCAACCATTTTCAACTCTTT
>WJFA01002368.1:0-16229 GCA_009870155.1 Pseudobourletiella spinata | reverse complement strand
TACACTCTACACACTTGGCCATTCTTGTCTCACTTCCGTTGAAAAACGTGTTTGACACGCGGCGCTGTGCAACTCCTCCATTTAACTTTATTGTCCTCTCGCCACGCCAGACAAAGGCATCCCACACCGGGAATTTATTCGTTTGTTCAAATTGGAACGGCGACCTTGTGGCCGTAAATGGGATTTTTAAGACTTGATTGCCTGACCGAGCAGTTACAGTGAGTCTTATGGGTGCGGAAATTGTTGGAGAGGGAACATTTATTCGAGCGGGAATTGGGATTTCCAATACATATTGAGTATATAAGAGCCTCTCAGTCAGTAGTAATAGTAGCTGACCACTTTACTTTCTAATGAGCCGTCATCATCCGTCCACCTGTGGAGTCAATAGGTAAGACTTAAACTTTGTCCATGATTACGCCTGCACGGGATTTTTTTCATCCGCTGATTTTAATGCGAATTTTTCTGACTCAAAAGTGACTGGATGATGCGGCTGAGCAGGCCAGCAGTGGTGGTGAGTAAGGGAGGCAGGCTTGTGAAGGTCGGGGAGTCAAGACCATAAAAATGGCCAGGAGTCGTATAGTGCTGCGGTCGTGGTGGTGATTTTATCATGAGCGTCTCTAACCTTGTAATCTTTTGGGAATTAATTACTTATCTCAACCAGAATCTTCTCCAGTTTCCCCACTTTACATCTCAACATCATGAGCAAGGTCCCAACCATAATTATTACCTACAGTGAATATTGAGCCCTGACAATAATACAACACAGGGCGAGTCTGACGAGATCTCACATATGGTGGTGACAACTGCTGGTCGGTGCGTGGAGTACAGTGGTAATAATGGAATATGCCACCTACCTAAAGATCGGGAGCCGGTTGTACAAGTTTTTACTGCATATTTATTTGTGTAGGACTATTTAATGACATTTTTTCACGCTCCCTTGTACAGATTGGGGATGAGCCCCGAAGATGTACCGTGTACCGGTTATGCTAACAAAGGATTATCAGGGGAGGGGGTTGAGTGGTAATGACATAAGGTGATGCAGCCCATGAAAGCCATCATTTCCGCGATCCATCGCTCAAGATGAGCTGATGATGATGATATGATCAAAAGAGGATTATTTGGCACTTTTTCAGTTCCAGCCCCTAATACGAATCCCCTACGGCACTTGCAAATAACTAGTCTGCGCATGACCCACTCTTCGATTGGCCCGAGATAGATATCCACTGAAAGGTGCCCATTATTACTCCAAGGAAATTCCAACAAAGGAGAGCAGTACTATGTTTTTGCATGACGGAGCAGGGGGGGGAACCAGCAGTAGACTCTGTGAGCCGTTAACAAGCAAGCAAATCGAATCTTTGGGAGTTTACACAGCCCATTTACTCCTGTGCATTGAACCAATAACACATCAAAGTACAACCAATAATGATGATGGCTGAAAGGGAATGTACTGATTTATACTGTGTGATTGCGGCACTGTGAGCCATGGGAAGAATCCCTTTATGCTAACGCAGACACATTTGCATACGCACGCGTACAAATACACCATATAACGACACGACAATATAAGAACGACACTTTATCATTGGAATTTCTGCAAGTTGGAAAGTGCTTCTTGGCACTGTCATATAGTGCCGATTGTGAGGCTACATCAGAGGATAACCCAGACGTTGACATTCACATGGGCGCGGAATTGGCTCACACGACTCAAAATGATCATCACCCTAACGAATTCAAACTGCCTCCAGTCATTTTGGCGACGAGCTCCTTAAATTGCTGTCAGAACGTTAGCAAATGCGCGCATATAAAATTCCTGAGAAAAGTGAAGTAGTGGAATAACGAATAACGTCGTGAATTATCAAGTGGATTTAATGGTGCACACACGAGGATGATGAGATGAAGATGTGGAAGATGATGCTCCGTGGAAAAATCTCCTCTCTCTCTCTCTCTATCCCCCCTGTCTCTCTCGCACTCATTGTCTCTTGTGCACCTCGCTGAAAATATAGGTTGGTGCAGTGTGAGAAAAACAGGGCTGCATTCTGCATGAATGATGACGCGAGGAGAATCATCCTTTATGGCTCATCTTGGTCATTGGCTTTTTTCTGTTTACAAACACGCCTGCATCCACTACATATATATATATATTGTAAATATACGAGCATGCAGCGGGGCCGAGAGGAACAACACACATAGACACACACACACACACACATGTGTATCATGCGGACACAAGCACACAGAGAAACACAGAGCACTTACTCCACGACGGCACTAATGAGCACCGGTCTAGTATCCTACCCCAATGAAGTAAAATACCCTTTGGATATAGAACACTGGAGTGTGCCTACGTAGTGACCCTTCATACAAATCTCTATTCCACTTACATTTTACCTCGGTGTAAAAGATGAGGACTTTTCAAAAAAATTAGTAAAGTAAAAAGTTGTAAATTTCATCACTTTTTTTTCTGGGGTATAAAATGATAAGGTAGCAATGGCGGCGGCGGCGGCAGCAGCAGCGGCGGAGACCCGCAGAAAATTAGAATCAGCTAGCCACATGCCGGCGTCACTACTGCCACAGAGTGTCTGCTCAGAAAATCAATTTTCTCCTCCTCAGAATGATGATGTAGATGCAAATTTGCTGTACTCAAAGTATAATGAACTGTGGCAATACTATCACAATGTGTGTAAGTGAAGTGTGTGTGTGTGTGTGTGTGTGTGTGTGTGTGTTGTGTTATGCGACAGCGGGCCTGCGATGATCCAGCCATTTTTCATTCCCATTTTGCTCATTGCAGCAATAGCTAAATCTTGCGTAGGACGCTGTACTATCACAATGTATAGAATCGCTGTCAACTGTCCCATGGGATCATCATATGGGTGACCCGAAGCTAATGCCGCTCTTATAGAGACAAATCCACAGAGTTTATAAGAGTCAGCGCACGTGCCCCACAGTAGCGACCCCTTAGCAAACTCGTCCATAACTGTCGTCTCTATTGAATAGGTTGACTTCTTCTCCTCCACAACAGTAGAGTAGATTGAGCCCATCGATATGATTCAAAGTTAGTCAGAGTCATGTTCACATCAGTATCAGTATCGGCGGCGGCGGACCATACAGGAGAACAATCCTCATTTTCCTACACAATTCCACGATTGTGCAAGGCTGAAATAATTGGTAATCTCGGGTTAAAATCTAAGTTAATAATGTTGAAATGATCATGGTACTGTACTGCGGTCTCCTTCAGTTCGGCGCATGCCAACTATTTTTAACCCCCGTCAGAGTTCACACCTCACCGTCACATGCCGCTCTCTCACTCTCCTGGCTCGTCGTCAGCGAGTCTTTTTTGATTGCTTTCAAAATCCTCTGCACTGTCACCTTATATGCTCACTGTGAGAGAGGGTATTTATTCTGCAATTAACCCGCCTCCCTGTGTCGTAATGAGACCCCTGTCTCCGTACTCCTCTCGGCCACGGGTCATGTATGTACATAATTTGCTGTATCCTCATTCTAACTAAGTGGTCCTCACATGTGTTGGAGCATGAGCTTCCACACACTCCCACCCATTCATACATACAAACACGGAGGCAACATAATTAGGTAGAATATATAAAACAATATAAATCCAAACGCCGGTGTTGTACACCCTGCTAATTACTCTCAGGGCTATTTATCTTGAAGACTATACGAGGGGAGGGGGTTGGGCTCTGGGTAAACTCACACTCTGCCCGCACTTGTATTTACCAAGATGAGCTCTTTATTTCAAATAATAATCATCATAATAATAGTAATAATTTCTCACATTATTGCTCCGTAGCAGTGGTGCTATCCCAAGGAGTGCATTGGGGATCATATGATGTTCGGTGTACGCTCTCTCAGAGGCGCTCCTGTCTTGCGCATGATCCTACACAGATGGATGACAATAGTGTGTACCAAAGTGGTGCTTACCACCAAGACGCTACTGCCCTGCTGGCCAAATATACTGTGTGGTGTGTGCGTGTGTGTGTGTGTGTGTGTGTGTGTGCCTGTGTTTGAGTCTGTGAATGTGTGTTTATGCTGTGGAAAAAGTGAAGGAGTTGGATAGGCAACCAGCAGGAGTATCTCTCTCTCTCTCTCTCACTCACTCACTCACTCAAACTCACTCACTGACTCCTTCACTCCCTACACCTTGCCGTGGACGAGTGCAGTGCCAGCATAAAGCGTTAGTAGTGGTATAAATGCGAGAGGTCGAATGTAGAAATCGGTCAGTTTACTTATTGTAACGGTTTGAGAAAGTTTTCGTACTGCTCCCCGAGCCCCAGCACTGCTCTGCACAGTCTACATCAGTCAAGAAGGAGCAGCTGAAGGAGGAAGACACTCTTTCAGAGAACTTTGATTACCTTCGCGCAGTCGGCGGAGACGAAGAAGAAGAAGAAGAAGGCGAAGGATTAGGGAAAAAAGGCAATTAATTTTTCCAAGTTCCTCAAAAAAGACAAGTTTCCACCCAGTGTTCATACAGTCCCATTTAGTCTTGATTTTGGTGAATTTTGAAGAACGTTCCCTCCTTCTGTTTTCATTTCAGAACCCAATACTGAGTGAATTCTCGTGCGGCGGATTCAGTTTAGAAGGAATCAGAGTAACACGATGATCAAGTTTTTCATCGGCCTCGTCCTCGTCGCAGCTGGTAAGTCCTCCACGTGCGCAATAGCTAATAATACTGCTTGTATAGTACTGTACACTACTGGTCACCACAGCTATCGTACCAGGCTACAGTTAGGACCGGCCGTCAGCTCTTATACAGATACTCATCTCAATTAGTCAATAATGGGAGTAAGCGAACTGTGCGGATTTCCTCACCACAACCATTATTATTACATCTCAATTAACTCGATAAGTTTGTAAAAGTAGCTCTCGTCAGGTGTGGACACATATATGGGGGGGAGGTGGAATGTATAGGATGAGCAGGGGTAGTTGATTGGAACTTTCTAGTGTGACATAATGATGATGGTGGTGGTGGTGGTGATAGTGGTGCTGGTAGCAACTTGGCACTCCTAGGTGCTGCGCTGCGGCGGAGGCATGAACCCATTAATAATATTTGGAGGAGAAGTTTTATTATNGCTGGTAGCAACTTGGCACTCCTAGGTGCTGCGCTGCGGCGGAGGCATGAACCCATTAATAATATTTGGAGGAGAAGTTTTATTATTAATTATTTTCGTCCGCTGCCGTCCCAGACGATACGGCAGCGGAGAGAGTCGTTCCTCCGCTCACAACAGCACCCTTCAATAGCCGTCATAATTCTTGTTGGTCCGCCGTCGTTGGCCGATTAAGGCCTGGGATGGGAGAGCCGTTGCCCATGTGGCGGCAGCCGCAACTGTAGTCACCGCCGCCCCAGCCGCAGCCAAAGCCACAGCCGCCGGAAGCTCTTTATGGCTAACATGTAGTGACACATATATTCTTAGCGGCAATGAAAGTTGTCATAATTTAGTGGCCATATGTACGCCGCATGGTCAGCTGTGGATATCGTCTTTAGGGGAAGGATAGTAGTGCAGAGCGGAAAAGGTTGGCTGCTGTGCACACACACACACACACACACACATGCACACATTTCCATACTGACTGACTGAGATATTCACACTAATCTCTATACCCTGTGCGTCGTGTCATCCGGCTGCTGATGATGAGGTTGATAATGATAGTGATCTGGATGTGAAAAGGAACGGCAAGGGATATCAAGATGATGGTTATTATGTGCCGCGGTGGTGATGAGAATACGAGCCCTGCTGCCACCACGCCCTGTGGTACAGCCTTAAGTAAACGGTCACAGAGGGGCCTAATTACACGTACAACAGCATCTATGTGTGGGGTGGCGAGCGGATTTTGTCGAGTATGGAGCGCTATTATTATACAGTGAGATAGTCCCCATTAGTGAGTTGAGACGATGAGTGCGTGAAGGTGTGGGTAGGGAGCATGGGTAGAAAATGAATCTGTTAGCACGAAAAGTAATTAAAATCCTTCGACCTCCTTGGGTGAAATGCATAGCGACACATATAGATGCGAGCGTCGATGCGGCCGCGGCGCTCTGCCGTTACCGCGCGCCGCCACCATACAATATCCCTTCCTCATCATTTTCTTGATCGATCCTCCAATTCCCTGAGCCTCTGTACATGTGCTCCTTGTCTGAGCACAAAGGGAAAATCTGTGCCGGAGGCTGTGAGGAAGTCATCTTTCCCTATCTTGACACCGCACACGTCAGTGTTTGTGTGTTTGTCTGTGGCGGGGTGGACTTAATCCGTGCATAAAATCCACGGTTGGCTCGCATCACTATTACCTACTATCCATGCATAGGGCTGGGAGGGCTATGTAAACCATTTGGAGAGTGAGCCGGAGTGTGGGGAGAGGGCGTAAAAATCCTAGAGATTTCTCAGATTTGACGAGAGGAAGAGTGATGAGGATGATGGTGATGATGGCTATTTCCACTCTGTACGAACCATTGCGCATCATCATGCTTGGGAGAGAATTGCCAGGTGGTAAGAAAGTTTTCTAGTGCGTAGGTTTGCATGAGGAGGGCTGCTGGCAGGTCGATATCGTCGTCGCATCGCTCCATCGCCGGTCCAAACCATGAGAAATTATGCATTTTCAAGCCCAGTGACTCCATTTCCATTTTAATAGTCAATCATAAAGGGGTGACTGGATGGAACCAAGTGGATGCCGCCGCCTCCCAGCGGGGCTACAGGGTTGGGAAGTATCCCCGTCCCGCAGAGCCCCCTCCGCGACGTTCCTTAGATTTTGTCACTTTCCTCCTGACAGAGTGCGTCGTCCCCCATGTCCTTCAAGGGGTACTATGTAGCCGGTTTGAGCGGCCAGCGTAGAAAGTGCGATTTCAAGGTTTTTAAAGACACCACCTTCTACGTAGTCCCTTGTAGTAGTACATGTGAAATAACATTGTAAAAACTCTCATTTCCACGGCTATGAGCCATTGTTCGAGAGACGATGTCGACTACGACGACGAGTTGTGTGTGTGTGTGTATCTGTGTGTGTGTGTGTGGCGGGAGCTCCACATTATTTTTTCTCTCACCTTAATTTATGTGAGCGAGAAGTGTCAGTATACTAGGCTTGACTTGTTATTCCCACCAATAAGTTTCACGAGCTGGCCAGAGTGCAGTGTAGGAAAGTTGTGGAGGAAAATCATGGGCTGTCAAGCATAAATGGGAGATGCTTGAACCTAGAAATAGATCATGCGGAGTTGTACCTTGTTCCGAGGGCTGAGCACGTGGACTCCTGACAGTCAGAGAGCTCGTTGTAAGTTAGACGGTTGGAATCCAATCATTTTTCCAACAACAATATACACGGGCGACCTCGTAAAAAACGTCAGTTATATCCTCTCTCTCTCTCTCTCTCTCTCTCTCTCTCGGAATTGGTTCCTCCTCGTTGTTTCTTACTCCTGTAACTCTTTCGGTGCTAATGTCCTTACAAGGTTGGGCAGTCAGCGTGATACGAGGATAATGAGGCAGTGGACTGCGTGTGTGTGTGTATGTGTGTGTGAATGAAGCTTAGACGATGTTGTTGTTTGAGATTTGATGTGGAGATTAGTAAGGGGACGGTGATGGTGGAAATCTAGGTCGATTTTACTCGTCGGTTGAAAGCTTACTGGCGTGCTGCTATTCAAGGACGCTTCCATCTTGCGCCAGACGGGGAAGAGATATTGGCTCGTCTGGAGAAATTATGGGACGGAAGTTATTGTTGGGAAAATAGAAAGGTTCCAAAAATATGAAGCAATCCCTGACCAAAGTGTGTCTTCATGTGAGTTATGAATATGTAACAGTTGGTAAGAATGAAGGGTGTGCATGTTTGTGTGTGTGTGTGTGTACATGTGTTTGCACACGTCAGCCTTTCCTACCCTATGGCAATACTTGATACCTCTTACTTTCACTTGGGAGCTCCCCGTATATATATATATATATATATATACATATATGCATATCGATATGGTGGCCCAAAAAATCAGGGCTCATCTTCATCCCTTGTGAACATCCCATCCCATATTTTCTGATCACCCTTTTTGGATGATCTAACGCGGCCGAAAAGTCACTTGGAATTTGAGCATTTATGATTGCTATTACAAAATGACAAGCAGACGTCACTGACTCACTCACCCTGAAGAACCGGTTGCTCGGCTGTGGTTCTCCCACAATTATTATTATTAATCGGCAACCAACAACTTGTTGTTGTTTTGAATGAAAGTAGCAGTGTGACCATTTCCATTTAGGTATATGCAATATGCTTAGAATTCGGCCAGTGAGGATTACATAAATGTGAACCTCCTGCGAGCCATTTGTATGGAATTTTGAGAGAATCACAGCCAAGAGGACAGAACATATTGCCATACATGACACGACTCGTAAGGTTATGCTGGCACTCTTTGTGGGTGTACGTTCTGTGTGTGTGTGTGTGTGTGTGTGTGCGTGTTTAGATAAACCGGCCGAACGCGGTGTCGAACATGCGGAGGACAATAGTTGCTAGGGCTGAGGCACGTGAGTTGATTGTTGCGTTGATTGAGGGGCAAACTGTGTAGAGCATATTGGAGATATCGCGGGGTGGAATACAAGCACACACATACAGAGAAAAACTCATGTGTTTTAATGGGTGAAAATAGTGTTGCACAATTATGACAACCGGCCGTGATTGCAAAGTTGCTGTTGTTTTTGTTGTTGTGGCAAAATGGTGATGGTGGCCGTGTGCTGCATTTAAAATGCAAATCAGTTTGTGCGTGTGCCTTTCTGTGAGCAGCGTCCGTTGTTATGTGGAGGGACTCACAGTCAGGGTGGGTTGGGAAGGATTTTAACCAGAAATGTGTGAATGAATGGGCACTCTTATGACAATTTCCCAGTCATTACGTGATTTGCTCTGTCGAAATAACGAGATTAAAGCCACTCACGTAGCAAGGAACTAAGCTAGCCAAAGAAGTGCTGGTTTGCATGCATGTATGTGTGCCTGTATTTGACTTTCACAAAAATCGGGAAATGAAATATTAGGAGGAGAAGTGATGCGAATCTGAATGTGTGTATGTGTATGTGTGTCTACGCCAGTAGTTTAGTCCACACGCGAATGGATCCCTACTACAATATTGGTCAAATAATAATAATAATAAATGAGTGTATTTTCCCCGCTCTTACAAAACTGGTTCAAAGGAGTTGGGGAGTGAATGAGTGAGTGTGCGCGGCGGAAGGGCCTTCCTCTATATAATTAGACAGCCGCGTTTTACACACGTTGTCAGGTGTGGAGGCAAGTGTGTGTTCATGTGTGCAGGGCTCACTCTGTACGTTCCAATCCACGGTTTCTGACAGCTCAATAACTAGAATGTGAGCATGTCGCAATCAAGGCACACACAATACTTACATACACCAGTCATAATAATTGCAGATTCGGCGCACATGGGAGGACATAACCTGTCTATTGTTAATCACCCCAGTAGTGGTTCATAAGTGTGTGTAATGGATCGGTTAGTGGTCCGATCATCATCGACCAAATCTCATAGGGCTTACATCATACTCCCCAGACATTAACTTGTGGTTTCCGTGTATATGGTTATAAAAGAGCAATAGGGGATGGCGGCAGTGGTGAACTTATGTCCATTCCTTCGACCGACTCTTGAGGCGTACCGCAATGGTAACGAACAATAAGCAAACCAATAGTTGGGGCAATTCCCACCCAGAGTTGAGTGCACTTCAGCTGCTCCAATTTGTCACTTTGGGTGTGCCAAACGGATGAATTGCATTCCCCTGGGGCTAAATGTAAATCAGTAACTGGTGTGCGAACTATCAAGATTTATTGGGCTAGGGCGCTTGCGTATAATTTTATGCCTATATTTATTGGTTTTATCTTCGGGGCGTCTCGGTGGGGTAGACAGCCTGAGATTTTGAGCTGGCCAAAGGGTAACCGACGGCTGATAGAAAATAAAAGTGAGCGCACGGTGCGTTGAGCTAAAACAAATGGAAATTTTGTGGTTAGAAAAGTTATGGGTATGAGAATATGATTACTATGCAATGTGTCTGAATTGAACCCCTTCCCCTTTCCACAGCTGCGGCTCAGGAGAACTTCAAGTGTCCCCACGAGTATGGCTTCTACCCACACAGCATCTCTTGTGATAAGTACTGGAAGTGTGAGAACAGTGAGGCGGAACTGAAGACTTGCGGGAATGGGCTGGCTTTCGACGCCTCCGACCCCAAGTTCCTCACGGAGAACTGCGACTACTTGCACAACGTGGATTGCGGAGCCCGTTCTCAGTTGGAGCCCCCGATCAGCAGTGCTAACTGCCCTCGGCTCTACGGTATCTTCCCAGATGAGGAGCGTTGTGACATCTTCTGGAGCTGCTTGGAACGGAGAGTCCAACAAGTACAGTTGCGCCCCAGGCTTGGCCTATGACCGTGAAGCCCGTGTGTGCATGTGGGCCGACCAGGTCCCAGAATGCAAGGTCACTGGTGAGTGTCCCCTGCTATGAAATTTTACTGGGCTAGCCTATGATACCATTTTCAAGAGTTTCCCCGCCTTGGTCCTTTCGTTTTCTAGCTAATTATTTTGCTATTTGACGTCATAACAGCAGATTTGGTATGTATTTTGCAGAGACAAGCGGTGGATTCAAGTGCCCAAGCCAGGCTACCAATCCGAACCCAGGAACCTTCTCCCGCCACGCTCACCCAGAGGATTGCCGCAAGTACTACGTTTGCCTGGATAACAGTCCACGAGAGTATGGGTGTCCCATCGGAACCGTGTACAAGATCGGCGCGGACGAGTTCAGCGGTCAGTGCACTGACCCCGAGGGTGTTGAGGGATGTGAAAACTACTATGGGGAAGAGTTGAAGAGCTTGAAGAAGAGTGAACTTCTCTTGGGACTGACGGGAGAGTCTGGGAGCTCCTTCCAGGTCACCAACAAGCCTACCCTGAGAAAGAAGAGCCAGCGACCCGCCGCCCCAGAGCAGGTGCCACAACAGCAGGCCGCCCCGTCCCAACAGAGTGGATCTCGTGTTCAGTCAGTCACTTCCCGTGACCGCGTCAGACCAGTTCAATCCCGCCCAGCACCAACTACTCAGAGGTAAGTTCCAGTCACACAAAGCCGAGCCCGTCGGTAACTTTGGTATTAAATCTCTGTGCTCCTCTCCCGTGATTGCAGGCCAGCTCCCACAACTGAAGCATCCAAGCCATACTCAGGTGAGGCCAAAGATGACGACTACTACTATGACAACTACGAGGATCAGCCAGCCCAAGGAGCTCAGGCCTCACGCCAATAACAAGTAGTTAGGGGGTCAAACTTTATTATTACTTAAATAACTTTACGTTATGTATACAAATTATATTATTCCGACATTAAATTTGTATAAAATAAATTTTTTTACAAAATCCCTTTTCTATACTCTCTGCTTTACCTGGAAGATATTATTCATTCCATGTACGGTGTATTCACGATGCTCGCACCGTTGGGCTAAGGTATGGACGCGTCCGTGGACTTTCAGACGAAGAATGCTACTGAATGAACTGCGTAGGGAGAGAATGGAGATATAATTTTACATCATGCTCCGTGCTAAGTTTTCAAGAGAAAACTGACGACACTTCCGGATCATGTTGTGAACTAAGGAAGTAGAGCCTATGAGACGCACTGATTTGTACGCACTTAGACTGTGTGTTATTACAAGAATTACTGGGCATGTGGGTGCAGCAACATTGCTTAGTTCCGGAAAAATTCTACTGCGTAGTGCTCAAGCTTGAAGGCTGCGCAAATACCTTGGGACATAAGACAAAACTTCCGCTAATTCTTCTCACGTAAAGAATATACCATCGTGGGAGGCAGAGAGCTGTGGGAGGCAAGTCTCAAGTTTATTCGCACAATAACCAACCCACTGATTATATCCCATGAGGACACTTTCCATAAAACAATACAAAATAAATCAAATTTGGGAAAAGCATGACCACTCGGTTCCAAACAATTGTCTCAATACTCAAGTCAGTACTCATTACCTCACTATTGCTGATCCAAAGAGATTCATCA
This sequence comes from Pseudobourletiella spinata, assembly GCA_009870155.1. Lineage (NCBI taxonomy): Eukaryota > Metazoa > Arthropoda > Collembola > Symphypleona > Bourletiellidae > Pseudobourletiella > Pseudobourletiella spinata. The sequence goes on along the minus strand of WJFA01002368.1, from coordinate 4,222 downwards.
TTGAGAATTTCCCACAGGCGCCGGCACAACTCTGATGAACCATATGCTCGACCAAGGGATGGACTCTGTATGAGTCTTATGGAAGAGCAGTACTCCTGTCGTCAGAGCATTGCAAAATCTGTTGCGTGCAAACGTGCTGCACCCTCGTTTACGCAAAAGGTTGATTGCAACAAGTGAATATTTTTAAGTTTCCGCTGCTCACGTATTTGATGCTGTATTCGACGTGAAGTTCATCCGTAATAAGCTGTAACAGAAAAACCGTGGGTGCGATTAACTTCGAGTGTCCCAAGATTTTCGTTAGGTCGACCGATAGGAAAACCGTGCGACACTACTTCCTCGAAACGAGCTAACTGAAGAACGCATCCATTTAAATCTCATAATCATTTCAAATTTTTGAAGCCTAACCACCTGGTCAGTCCCATTGTCAGAAATACGAGTTTCTTAAGCCAGCCTTCGCAGATTTTATGCAAAGGCAGTAAGTTTATGACAAGTCTTCGAATTCAGTCAATAGCAGCAGTGAAAACAATTTATTATACTAAAAAGTGTAATTGAAATCAATTCGCATCCATAGCAAGGATAAGACTCTTATATTCTACAAAAAAGAGTATATTGTATCTATTTAATTCAGTCAATGGCAGCAGTGAAAACAATTTATTATACTAAAAAGTGTAATTGAAATCAATTCGCATCCATAGCAAGGATAAGACTCTTATATTCTACAAAAAAGAGTATATTGTATCTATTCGCATCGACGCAATCAATAACATGTAACATGTCTGGAAGTACGTAGTAGTTTCCATCGTTAAGAGCTTACTTGGTATCAAAACACATAGGCCCATCCCCACTTCTCTCCCTTACCGTCGAGTTGGAACGCAAATGATGGACTAGGATGGGAGGGTACTGGTCCTACATAATATCGTTCCTACAAGTACGTTCTATACAATTTAATGTGCGGTAGTGATCAATTCTATCAATCATTGGTGAGAGCGCCAGCGTCATACAGTGATTGCTAGTTGGGATGATTTGGAACGTGGAAAAAAATAAATATTCTTATCTAGTATTAGATAAAACAATACACTAACTTCAATTTGTACATTTGGAGACGCTTGAATTTGATGGAGGGCTCACATGTTTATGTGCCTTTTCTACAAATATATTGGAGATAATTTGGATTTTTCGAAGAATTTTCATATGACGCTCGTTTAAATTGTGGTTATTTGTGGTCAATAAAGGTAAAACTAGCAGTATTTGTAGTGCAATTGTCCGTAGAAATCGCTTTTGACTGCGGGCAACGGGCGCACTGACGCACGAGAGTTAAAATGAGCTTTCGGAAATCGATCATTGCTGACGTACCGGCGTGCTTACCTTTTTATGTATTGAACATTTTCCATTACATCTACGCGCTTTAATTTTCCCTCGTTTTTTCCAGAAACTACTATGGTATTCATCTCATTGAAATAGTTGATGGAATACGATTGGTTATTTGATTGTAATTCAAATAGAAATTGTCTTCCAAAAAGGAAGTACAGTGCTGACTAGTTTATGTGCACGATCCGTGTATTCAATTTTTGAAGTCAACAAACTAAATCCAAACCAAGTTTCCGTACCCACACAAATGACCGTGCAGAAATCCATTACTGCATTTTATTTTGGCTGCGGACTGTCACAGCCACGATGAGGTTACTCTCAGAACTCTTTTCAATGCGTACCAGTGTAATACCCAGATTCGTCCGCTGGCAAACTTGAAGTTTCACTCATCACAAAATGCTGTGCACACTTCTGTTGGAGTATCTTGCACCATGTGCCCGCGAAATGAAATACCTTCAGGGCACCTCAGGCCGGGCCTACTCGCTACCAAACATTCTTCATTGGACCATGAATGTTGCCTCGAAATCCTTTGCTGCACCGTACACCGTCCGTTTGAAGTGGGAATACGGGGAGATTTTCGAGCTAAATCCCATCGAGGGCTGCAGGAAACTCCTTCTCTTTGCAATCCAAATCGTTGTGGTGCTCCGTGCTGCTCTATTTCTCAGCCTTGGACTGGATCGGCGCTTTAAATTCTGCACAGTGGACGGGTACTTGACGCTGGATGCATGCGTCTACTTCATCCTCGTCACTTTCGGAGGACTCGTCATAGTGGCAAATTTCAAGAATCTGTTCCATAGGAAAGAGATGATGACGCTCTACAACGACTTTGTCAGATTCAACAGGACCTTCACCAGTAGGTTACGACATGTAATTAAGCACCAATTTGAGATATTTATGACTTTGCAATGTTTATTCCATTTCTTAGTGAAATACTTTAACATGGTCAATATCATGGATGTATACGAGGAGGACCGACGGGTCCTCACAGCTGCCTTCTACGTTCATGCTTGGATTCTTTGTGGCCCTCCAGTGTCGGCTGCGTCGATGATAGTTCTTCGAAATTCCCCAATAATGCTCGCCTACTACGTATACGGTGACGGGGATGCGGTAAATTTCCTTTCGGAGGTACTCCGTTTGCTATTGCTCGTGGCAGATTGGGCATTGGCGATGACGATTGGAGCAGGAGCAATTTTCGCAGCTTCTACTGCGACGGAGACACTACTTATTGCAACATATCTGGCCAAAGCCATACGGTGAGCTCATGGCGGGTGGCGGAAGGTACAATAGTGCTATTTTGACTCAATAAAATTATTTATGTTGGTTGCCATATTTTGCTGTGCAGATCGGACCGACTTCAACAGGTAAGATGGGAAAAGAAGCGGTTCTACCACGTTCAGCTGGAACTCTTGGTGAACCGTGCCAACTCAATGGCCGGCATCCTGACCCCTCTGATCTTTCTCACAATCTTGAGCATCGGGGCGGTAAGCAGTGTGGTACTCCTAAAGATGGATCTTCAGCTCATCAAAGCAATGCCTTTGATGTATCCTATCGTGGCGATACTCTCAGTGGGGAGCCCACTGTTGGGTTTCACCATGGCAAAGTACCTGGGGCAACTACGGGAAGAGTCCGTGTCAACACTCAATGACATCCGGTCTGCAATAGGAAGAGAATATCAGGTTGGGCGAAGTAATGTTGGCTGTGGAGGTGATGCTGAAATCCGGACCTATCCACCTGCTCCTCCGAGAGTCTTTCGCCGGAATCCGCTAGGAGTGAAGTTAGGACCACTTCGAGTCACTGAGTTAGGCACTGCTAATCGATTCTTGGTCTCTTTCATTGACAACACAGTCAGTGGAATCCTCATGGTTGACTTAAACTACCCATCATGGATGCTCGGGACTATAATGGTAGGCTAATTAGATTTATGCCCTTAGCTGCGACTGTTGCAGTAGTGATAAAGAATTGTGTCGAGTAAATTATTGTTCTTTCTGCTCGATAGTAGTTTTATCCATTTCCACGTAAAAGTGATGAATTGTAAGGTCTGGTGAACCTATAATTAAGTTTACACGGCGATTACTCTATCACCCGTTAAGTTACCCATAAAGATTACCACTCTGTGGAAGCAGTAGGTGCGGAAACTCAGATTTGACCCTTCTGGAGGGTCACAAAGTCTGAGGTCAATAGTTGCAAAGGGGGGATACGTGCAAACTGAAAAGTCCCATGTTAAATCCCATAAGGACTTTCCAGTTTTGGATTTCGAGTGAGTCCCCATTAATGCACAAAAAGAGTCATGGGACGAAAATTTGCTTCGACATTTTTTTTCCTCCGAAGGCGGTGAAATTCTCAGAAAATAGAAAATATTGGTTTTGTTAACTCTCGCATAGATACTACCCAAATGCAACTGCATTAGAGCCGTTTTTGAGCGTATTTTCCAAAATCACTCGAAATCCAAAGCTGGAAAATCCTTATGGGATTTAACATGGGATATTTCAGTTTGCACGTATCTCCCCCTTTGCATTGATTGACCTCAGACCCCCTGGTGGAATAAAACCTGAGCTTCCGCACCTATTATTTTGTGAGCCGTGATGTTTATGGATACGCTCTGCGTTGCATAGGGTGCTGTACGCCGCGGGTACCTGACAATGTCCCCGTGTCAGACTTGATCATGTGAGAGAGCCAAGAAAACTTGTTAGGACAATACAAAACAGGAGGATTCGAAATAGCTCAAAAATTAAATTAGCAATATGCTAATTGAAATTTGAAAACTACGCCAGTTGTCGCAATATTCTGAAAACAGTTATGGCGAACGATGTATGACTAATCCGTCTCTTTGATCAAAAAATCTCTAAAATCTTTT
>WJFA01002367.1:0-16232 GCA_009870155.1 Pseudobourletiella spinata | reverse complement strand
GACTTCATTTTCACGGCGAGTTTCAAGCTCGCTAAAAGCTAATTTGAGTGACTCCAATAGGTTTCTCCAGTCACTGGTCCCTAGGCTAGTTTTAGAAATACTGGTTGAAGAAAGCGTATAACCCTAATACAAGAGACGCAGGGGCGAATATACCTAGGCCGATTTTCGGTGAGGGAAATACTTGATGAACTACGGTGATCCATGGATTTTGTACGCGAATTAGTACACTCGTACACTATTAACATGGATTGTGTATAAAATGGGATGATTTTGCAACGCCCTAGAAGGAATAGTGAATCAGCTAAATATTATTATTGTACATGACAAGCGGGTCGCTTGCGTAAGCCATTGAGGTCAGCTCAGCAATTACAACGAATCCGGGACGTGTGTGTTCGTTCTTCAACACAATTGCGATGCTGCCCACCAGCGCGATCCACCACGATATATTTTCAGCTAATTTCCTAAAAGTATTCTCTTCATCGATGATTATACCCTGTAGCGGAATTCGAAGACTTGGTACGTGGATCAACAGGAGCAGGAACTACTTCCGGGTTCGGCGGGCTTCAGCCGGAGCGTGTCGACGCCATTACTGGGAGAACTATGGATGCCGCTTTGACGTAACATCACCTCCACAAGGAACCTGAATAGATCAGAAATAGAAAAAATTAAGGGGTTTTGCAGTGTAGTAATCGCATTAATTAAGCGTATGCATATTTTACATACATGAGCACATGTACATAAATAGTAACGGCGCAATTTAGACTCACAAAAGGTGTTCAGGTATGGCAGCAATTAAATGACAAAGGCACATGTTTGCCCTGCACTGTTTTGTATTATAAAAATTTGGGATCCTTTGAGCCCCGAGTTGTCTCAAAAGTAGAAAATTCAAATTCCAAACCGGTTGTGGAGAAATTCAAGTACGTGATTGCTGGCTCGAAATTTTGAATGAGAGTTAAGGGTGAGTGCATCGTTGTGATAACGATGTACAGTCCGTAGGATCACATAAAATGCAGAAAAATTGCTCCATGTTTTTATAGCTCGCACAATCTCTGGGTGCCAAAATATTTTTGTAATGAAAATCATTTGCATAACTGGCGAAGATGCGTAGCCAGGGAATAATTATGTATCATATTTCATTCAGCAGGTTTGGCATGAGGAGCAACTTTGCTTGTAAAGCCAAATTAAGAGAGAGAAAAGAACTTTACCGCATGGCGTCAGATACCATGAGGCCTTCTTTCGCTGAGGTTTCTGTCCAACCTATGAAATCGTTTTCCTTGTAAAAGGTCTCTATTTCCATTTGGTCCACTTGTCTCTCAGCCAGATCACACTGCAAATTAAAAAATTGGTAACGATAAAACAATGCCCCCTTTACTATGGCTGTTGAAGCACTCTCCAATAAACATTAGTTTGCCTCAGTTACCAACAAAAATTACCATGACTACGCCCGGACTACTACACCATCATGGAGCTACCTTATTAACTAAAAGCTCTAACTTTGGATAGGGGCATACAAGTACTGAACCTGGAATTATTATTTTCGTAAACACCGAAGGGTTTTAAACGATATTCTGCGGCACTAAGCAGCAGCATCTCCAAGTTATAAACTTTGCATAAGTATACATATCGCCATTGCTCTGCACCTGAATTCAAAACGGCTACAGCCCAGCTCGATACTCCGCTGACAATACAATTATAAAAAAATAATTGAAACAGCTTTTTAGACATCATTGTAGCATTGGCGATAACTTTACGAGGGAAAGACTTAAAATACATCACACTTCCGCCCACGGCTGCATGGCAGGACTGACTGCAAGGCTACCACTGCACTGGATTGTTTACATTGCCCCAGTAATGATCCTGATGTTCGAATGAACGAAAATCAAATGCTATAAAATCCTGAAAAATCCAGCAATATTATCTCCCTGAGTTTGCCCGTAAGCACAACTGATTTATAGTAACATCTATTCGGTTACACTGCCCCAAATTTCAACAAAATGGTACACTGCCTAGTTTGTTTCCTTAAACATTGTGTTACGCCGAACTGCTGAAGTCGTGTGTGTGTGTGCACCTACTCAACATTTGTATCATTAAAATACTTATTTAGTTCAATAATCAATATTAATTGACTTTGTTGGCGAGAAGCATACACGGGATGGGACTTCCGTCGGGTAGCATGCACTTCGAGTCCACATCCCTCTTCCACTTCAGTGTGTTAAGAAACGAGTTCTTGTTAGTGAGATCAAACATGATGATGCAACCATGGGCGTCTTTGAAGTACACTCTGGTCATCCATGTAAATCTTTCTTGGCCTGAAATAAAAACAAGCACAATTTTTGTATCATATGTTCAATCAACAAGTGGATCAGCACGGGATCAGGTGTTGACTGAAAGCTAATCCGCAGACTCCGAATGGTTGCACGTCTACTTGACTTTCATATCTGATACTTGAAACTTAATACTCGGTAGAAGAAATGGCTAAGAGATATGAAAGACGTATGGAGATACATAGAGTAATCCTTCATCAGAACTTTTGTACGTTTACTATGCATGCGTGTATATGCATTTATTTTGCCCTGGCCCAAAATAACGTGGCCTACATCTTGGGGAATTAAAAAGTTAGCCACCCGCTTCCTTTTAGTTTAGATTTCAAAATTATTGAACATTTAGCCTGCTGTGAACATGCGGAAATTCGTAGCAAATACAAGCCTGAACTTAAATTTACCATCTTTTTTATCTTGTTAGAACAACATTAAAAAATTACAACGGGTCAGAACTCTAAATTATCAAGGCTGAATTTTACGACTTAAAGCGTATATCGTCACTGCTTCCGCACCCCCGTGAGAGATTCTCATCCATTGGATACGCTTGCACATACATACACGGATGTAATCTACGTAAGAATGTTGCATAAGCAAACCATATATGATTTCTAAATCTCAGGTATCAGGGGGTGGTGTGCCAAATCACTGCTTGAATGTATTTCCAGTTCCATAGCCACTTAAAATTTTCCAGTCAATCTGAACGCTTAGTTTCTGTAAATAAAATTACACTAAAACAGTTGGGATTCGGCCTCTCAGCTGATTCAGTTGTTCAAACCAAATATTTTATTGAGTAAGAAAATTCAGATAATTATGTAAAAGTTCCTGTCTGGGTAAAGTCACATCATCTCCCATGACAATGACGTCAGATCCAAAACTGTTGCTTGCGCTATCTATCACCGTGCACTGGTCGGTACTTGGCGGAGACCCAACTCCAGACAACATAGCTATTTTCAAAAGATTTTCAATAACTAAACTGTCGAATCTCACCTGCGATATCCCACAACTGGAGTTTGACGGTTTGGTTGTCATACCACTTGATGATTTTCAGGGCAAAGTCAACACCAACTGTCCCCTTATAGTCTCTCCGGTACGTATCCTGAACATAACGTTGGACAAAGGAAGTTTTTCCTACTGTGGGATCCCCAATGATGATCACTTTGAACAATTTCTCACTCATTTCCGCTGAATTGTGCCGAAAATGGACGGGTGAGCTCTGATACTCTGAAGATAAATAGAAGAATGATTACAGAATTGGCTGGTCTGGGACCACCGAAGAACTCCTACCAAGTAATTTCAATTCTACTCCACCTCCTCAGCAGACTCTGTGCCACCGATTACAATGTCAAGAGGGAGTGCTATGTGAATAATTTGTGGAAATAGGACCAGTTTGAGCAGACACTCTCTAACTGTGTGACCACAAACTGAGTGAGTAGGGAAACCTTGAAATGTATGGAAGCACGAGTTTGTGCCCTCGCGAATCCCACGATGACTTATACAACTTCCAACAATGCCGTGTGTGCGCGGAGTGTGTGTGCGAACGAGCCGCGTTAACAATCAACCCTTACTGACTGTTGTAAACTGGAATCCGCATACTTTAGCTTGCAGTGATGATTTTTTGTTCGTCCGCATGTGCACCATCGTTTGCCTATTGGCGAGCAACTACCTTGTAAACCTGTTATTCTTTCAAATATTCTACATCCTTCAGCACGGTTCAGCTAAGGAGCAACTAGCCTCCTCCGCTATCCGCTCAAAAAAATATATACATATATGTATATATAAATACATATGCATTGAATAAGTGTTCTGGACAAAGGGAATAACATTGACTACATCTTCTTCCTTCTACCTCGACGACTCTTTCAACGGCCAGATCGCAGGAGTACATCATCAGCAGTAACCTTCCTACATTTACTCCGCGTAGTACGCTAAGTTGGCCTCTAAACCGCTCAAACTAAAAACAAAGACACATAGCCGAAACGTATACACAAAGTCACATGTGCTGTCGCAGATGACGCGCAGACATCCTACCAGATCCTATCCAGACGGGGGTTTGAGTAGTTTTAGCGAGTAAGTAAAGCATAATGTACTGCCTAAATTGCTTCTTATTAGTCGCACAGGGGTATAACATCCTCTATGCATGTATCCAACGAATGAAAAATAATAGAATAAATTCGTAATTATTGCAATCCAATCCAATCTGAGATCCACAAAACAGATATGGTAGAAGATGAATGAAATGAAGAACTAAAGCATCTTTGCTTCCAACTATTATAGTGCGCTGTACAACCCTCATCATTATCCCAGCACTGAATTCTTGAAACACTGTTTATCTCCTGCTTTATACTTGATCCCTGTAATTCATCGTTACGCATCTGTGCTAATGTGTTTACTCTGAACCGGAATATTCAGTTCAATGCTGACAATTTTTAGGGTACAAGTTGCATATAATAATTACGGAGCGGTTACCTGCCAAACTCGTTTAGAACTTGAACTGGGAAACTCATTGAGGGAGTGGAACAAACTTTTAAAACAACCAGCTTCTTATCAACCGTCTCCTGTTTACGGGGTGACAAAATGTTAGTGATGTGCAGGTGCCCCTTGAAGGCGAGGCTTTGAAGTGAATTTAGGTATGGGTAAAGTTGCAGAGACTGCATGTCTACAGCAAGATGAATGGCACATGATTGCGACAACTTCAGAAATCCATCAAGTTAAGGTGCATCCTGTGCTGGGGTACGCCCACGCCCACATAAGACCTTCACAAGTGTGAAGTCCTGCACCTTTCTGTTAAATAATGATGTCCCGCTGAAGGTTAATGAAAAAGTTATAGGAGCATCTCAACCTTTAGTCGCATAACCCACCACGTGGGAAGGGAGTGTAGCTGACGTATAGCAAAATAGCAACTGACTGTAACGCTCATTTACAGCCGAAATGTCGCGAACAAATGTAACTTTACGTAAAGAAAGCGGGGATTAGGGCATTCACCGGAGCTGGGAGCATGAGAGATAGCCGTCGCGAGAAATAGATCCTCCCATATGTGACCAGATGTTGCGCCATTTCTTATAACAACTGGGGTTGCTAGTTGCTATTTTGCTATCCGTTTGTTCGCCTTACCCCTTTCTGCTTGTCCTTTTATCCAGGATGAAAACGGAACTAGCATGGCATTTTCTCCAGAAACGTGCTTTGAAGCACTCACGGTAAATTAAAAACTTCCACAATTCGTTCCCACACAGAAGTAATAGCGCTATCTGGCTTTTGCTGCGGTAATCAGACTTGCTACTATTATACAGAGTCAAATGACAAAGTTACGATTACTGCGGTTGGACACTTTACTTTGTGTGCTTTCCTCCCTGAAATATTAGTCTTTACCGTGGGACTGGAGTGCGAATGGGTGGAATTTGGTTCGTTCAGCTTAGACACTCTATAAGGTAACGTGATTAAATTGTGACGCCCTCATCCACGCCTTTTCTGTAAAAGTTAATCCTGTACGTACATCGGCATTGGGGAGTATTTCGATTTTGTTGCGAAGCCCCATTTTTGAAGGAGGCAGCTCCATAAGATTGTTGAGTTACGCAATGCGGAAAAGAGCAAAAGTTAGAGTTAAAAGCTCTAACGCTTTCCTTAAAAGATTTATTTTCCTATTCAGGAATCTTAGTGGCCCCTCTGATGGCAAGCGTCTCTTTTGCTGAAGGATCATCAAGTTCTCTTCCTCCTCTGGCGGCCATAGAAGAACGGATTCGGCATGATTAGAGGTTAGGCTTGAGGCACCCAAATGACCCATGTAAAAATTTCTCTGGATAGAAAGGGATTGGGATTGAAACCCACGTATTTTTTAGGCAAGCCAGCGCTCTACACCTTGTGAGCCTCATGAGTTAAATACGATCCTCAGTTACTGCCAATTTCTACATTATATTCCGCATTGTAATGCTCAATACTTACTATACGCTGCAACTCGGGAGATTGCTCCGGAATGTGCTACTTGTCATTTTATTGTGACGAGCTAGAGTGATGTTTATACTTCATGAAACCCTCAATGACTCCTTTCTAATGGTTCTTTACCATCGTTTCCTCACCCGTCGTGCTAACCATAGATTTCATGGGAAGAAATGACATTGATTCTAGAGCGCCAAATTCAACGCACACACTTGTTCTCAACGAGGACGATTATGTGATCTTGCTGCTTGCTCATTATTACTACTACGCAGAAAATGTACAATTCTCCACAAGATATGAAGTCAAAAATACAGTAACAATCACGTCGAGACGTCTAAACGTAAGTTGCAGTCACAGGAGAGCCAAAATTCAAAGAAAAGATAACAGGAGGGGACTGATTTTTTCCTAAATTTTCGTCTAATTCTTAATTATCTAATTTTACACTCAAATTCGACGCCTGGGACGGAAGTGTCAGATCAAATGACAGAGTTTTCCTTACACTGTCCTGCAATGATCCAGAAACCCCACTGTTACTGTGAATACTATAGTCAATCAACTGAGAAAGAATATCGTGCGAACACAGAAATCTGTACTGGAAATTTTCCGTGTTTGCAATTACGGCGTTAAAAATATATGAAACTTGGTCGGCAATAGAGTCCAACTTTCGATTGTGTGCCTCCTGTGTTGCTTTTATCTGAGCTCAGGATCATGGATAGCATATTTACCAATTGTAGGAAAGGAGATTTGGGAAGAGTCAAGTAAGTTACAGCTGTATGCATCATTTTTGGTGATTGTGTGTGTGTGTGTGCGTGAAAGGCCTGCAGTAATGTAGAGTAAATTGTCTTCAGGTACCTTGTGGAACAGAAGGAGGTGGATCTAAATGTTCGGGACAATTGGGATAGTACTCCGCTGTAAGTATGTCTGTTTCCCCACAGTAGCTCTCGCCAGTTTAAAGTGTAACCAAGCAAACTAACTATTTTAGAAGTACAATCTACTCCTGTACAGATACTATGCTTGCCTGTGCGGACACATAGATCTTGTCAGGTATCTACTGGAAAACGGTGCTAAATGTGAAGCAAATACTTTCGATGGCGAACGATGTCTTTATGGAGCCCTCACCAACGAAGTGCGAAAGTTGCTTCTGGAGGCAAAGGTCATCACTGCACAAACGAAGCGTAGAGATGACTATGATATTTTCTGTGACAGGTAACTCACTGCTTCCTTCGTGACTTCCAACGATTTTCTGCTCAAATGTTACTTGTTAGCTCAGGCAATCACTGGAGGTGTCTATTTTTAGATTATTGAAAGCAGAAGACTTCAGTGACATCACATTCCTTCTGGAAGGCTCAAATGCCTTTAAAGTGCATCGATGCATTTTAAGTGTTAGAAGTGAGAACTTCAAAACACTCTTGCAAACTCGATGGAAAGATAAGTCTGAGATTCGAAATTCTATGGTATGTTAATGTATTTAATTATGTAAAATTACTGTTGCATTAATCACAGAACCCCGTTGATAAAATCTGGTTTACTTTCAAGATTGATTCATTCGTATTCGAAGAATTCCTAAAGTATGTGTACACTGGAAGAATCGTGTGCCCAAGGGACCGCCTCAATTTATTTTTCCGTCTTGCTGAACAGTGCCAGATGCCGCAATTACGACAGGAACTTGATGCTGCCATCGTGAAGGCTGACTCTTTCGGTTGGTGAAGATAGTTCTAGTTCTGAAGTAAACGTTAGTGCTCACGAATATTGACTGGTGCCTCTGTACCAGTAATATTGTTATTTTACGATTTTAGAATCCAACTTAAGTGGGAACAGTAGAAATAGTAGTGGGTTGATTCATCTGTACGCTTTAGTCTATTCAGAAATCTTTACCACAACATTCATCTAAGCACACCTTGGTATCCCCGTTTTATAAATACGCATTATTTACATATTTAAATGCTACAAATGACAAGAAAATCGATCGTTTGGGCTATAGTATTCTATAAAGCACGCTAACGTTATGCTGATGTGAATTTACGGGCTCAGTGTCAATTTCTATAGCTTAGCACCACAGTGGGTTCGGTAGTAGAATTTTTTTTCTTAGATCATTTTGCACTGGCTCAGTCAACTATCTAAGTATTTTTCACTCAAAATCTCAAACTTACCAGACTCTGAGGTAGGCGACACTAACAGGTTTTCATCCTGCTCTGTAGAATCACCGTCGGACTCGTAGCTCATGGCGCTGTTTGCCTATTTTTATTTTACCACTCTTAGATCAACAGTGAAAGAAAGTGTCGACTGCTCCAACCAACCTGTTTTGTGCGAGTTGCTGTACCAGAGTCTCGTGCAAGTGCGAGAAGTCTCAAAAGTGCAAGAATCTCGAAGAAACCAATAGTGTGATAAACATTGCATACGAGTACGAAGCCGTGCAGGCTGGAATTTTCCCTGATATATGCATTCACCGTTGTAACAGGAAAGCCTTGTGTATAAGTTTGACTTTTTAGAACGGTGAAAGAATTTCCTGTGGTACATATTACACAGTAATATGCAGTTTCTTACGCATGATTTACATGACGATAATGGACGATTGATGGACTAATTCCTGATAAATATTCGTTAAACTCGGGACACGCAACTTTGTATACCATGCTGTTGGCTCAGGTTTTTTTTGTAGTGTGATAGCTGGTAAGACGGTCATGAAATAGGATTAAGTCGTCATATGTACATCTCGTTGTCGACCGCTTAGCCGTCGTAATTAGTAGATGTTACTACTGCGTGCATGTGCATGCGGAGTCGTATCAAACTTCATCATCGATTTTACGTGATGCAGGCTCGTATGTTTATGTTGTTGAGTCGTAGGTGTGGTTCACGAATGAAACAACATTATTTAGTTGTTCCACGATGGAATATTAAGTCACACTTGTGACATCCTTGTTGCTACCCTGTGGGCGCGGAGGCTGATCGGCTAATGTTACCGTTTATTTTTGAAATTGTAGAGAGGAGCAAGAAAGGCGTTCGTGTTTCCACCATAGCCGTCGAGAGCGAGAAGTCAATCTGGGAATTGCAACAGGCGTATGGACAGCTCTTGGAGCAAGGACTCCCTCCAGTATTCTCTTCTTGGCCCCCTGCAAATGAGCTACCGCTTATGCCAGTGCTACCATCTGCATATTTCGACTTGTGCCTGCTTGTGGAAGGATATCGCTTCTATTGTCATAAAGTACTCTCAGAATACCCCTACAGTGAATTTAAATTCTTATCCTATAATATTTCATGCAGTAATGTTTACGTATAAATTCAGTGAGGCAAATGATGGAATTATGCCACTGACTTTTTGTCAAAGATGCATGAAATTCTTTTTTTACTCAGCTTTTCGTTTGTGTGCGAAGCGGTTATTTTCATGCGCTAGTGCAGAACCATTTTCACGAGGCTTACCTGCAGGATGATCTTCCCGTCATGAAACTGGTCGACGTTGAACCGGCGGTGATTGCTTGTGTGTTGTACTACATATACACGAACAATGCCCAGGTTCGTGTAAAACCTGCATGTCCCCCCCAATGTTGGTTGGTGTACGAAGATACGTTTTGATTGTAGATTTTTTTTGATAATGCCCCACAGCTTACGGATGACACCGTTTTGGAAGTTCTGCGTGCTGCTGATATGTACCTACTTCCAGGTCTAAAACGTCAATGCGGAGTTTTTTTGGCAAATCGCGTTGACTTAGAAAGCGTCATGATGATGTTTAAATTAGCACGATTGTATGATCTTCCTCGTTTGGAAAATCGCTGCACTGAATTCATGGCTAGCAATATTGATAGTGTAAGTAAAAATTGGTCTTGGTTTCATTTTTTTGTTGATGTGGTTGAACTGGAAGTTTAAGGTACAACTTTTTATATAGCTTCATCTCAACGAAGAATTCCACGAGGTGATACTTGCGGATGCGGCAGACGTGAAGGGACGGCAAGACACGGATTCAATTCAAATCATTGATGAAATCCGATACCACATTACTTCCGCCGTTCAGACGTACTCTGAGGTTGCAGACGCCAACGATAAGCTTCGCATTATAGATCAAATGTTGGAAAACCTTGGCCTTGAAGCATAGACCAGCCAGAATATAATGACTCCGCCAACTAATTTTTAGCAGATCCGTCGACTCTACAATGCTACTGGTCATTTATTAGTGCTACGCGAGAAATCAGCAACAGTACATTTTTACTGGTCATTGTGTGGTTTTCGTTACCTGTAGCGAGCCAAAATGCCATTGTTTCCAGACAAGAATGGAAATGAAAATCTCCCAAGTATTATTATGGGCTGGATATCTTAATTCTAAATCTAACCTTCAAATACGAAGACTTTGCTCTATGTCAGTGGAGTTAAAATTCATTGCTGTGTTATTGAATTACATTGCCTCCTGGATAGGAAAATTTGAGTGTTATACACCATTGTGAATTAAATTAAGCTTTAAGGGAGTGCTAATCAATAATAAAGAAAGAAATAAAGTCATTTGTAAACTCATGGTGGGAAACTTTGGTCAAATGTATCTAGTAAAAGAACTTAGTCTACCAACAAGAATTATATGCACTTTGTTTCTTTTCTTACATCATATGCCCATCGTGTACTGTACTCAACGTACTGACGTTGTCCAGTCGACCGTCATTCATTTCCATAGATGGACAATTCACAAATGTGTATTGTGATTTACTGATTTACATAGTGTAGGCAGGAGGGAAATACGAAGAAACATTTTCAGATCCTTTGTCATGGTCGTATCAGCCATCAGCGTCTCTCATTTTAGTCACAAATAATTTAGTACTGTTGTCAACATATTGTCACATGTGCGTCCAAAGCCTCATGTGATTTGAGCCCTGTATTGTTTTCATCAGATTTTTTCATGCTTGCTCCTACCTTCGAGGAAAAGCAATGGGAAGAGGGAGAAAACCGGGCTCAAGGGCCAGTTCTGCGAGCGCCAAAAAGAAGGGTAATTCGAAGAAAAATGCGAAACCCTCAGCACAGGACGTGGATTTGACCAATCCGGCTCCAGTTACAGTGCTTCGAAACAGTGGAAGAACCCTTACTTGGGATAACTACTTGAAAGATGTGGGAAATCTTACAAAAATACCTCCGGTGTCAATGTTTGCAAATGTAATTGGAATGAGTTATTTCTTCATTAATATTTTTGTTCTGCATTTTCCCGTGATATTCTATGGCTGCCCGTATGAAACTGAATGGGACGTTCTGGAATAGAAATATACTTCCAATAACTGATAATTCAATAATTTTGATGGAGGAAAATTCATGTTTACTACTCAATCTATATTAAACCTCATTTGCTTGTGTGCAGGCCCCTCTATCACTAGTATGGGAAGACGTGGCCTTGGAAGGGATTGTAATCGAGTTGCGGAACCCTTTCGCTGAATGCCGAACAGACGTCTACTGGATCGCTACCATTGTGTACTTTGCGGGTGAGAGTTGGATCAAATAAGCAATTTGTAATTATAGAATTTTATGTAATTTCACATTTTAAGTACCTTTCCAAATTATAAAATATGCTGCTGTTGTCCTAGGGTACTTTGCCCTGGTCGAATTCGAACGCTTTGGAACGGAACCTGCGCAACTAGCATGGATAACATTTTGCAGCAACGTGCCGCGTCCCCTTAGATGGAGTGAGAAAAACGGGAAAGTTCTCTATCCAGGCAAAGGTATACCCTTTTAATAATAGTAGATTTAAATTTCAGCGGGTAACCAAAGAAGAACAGCTTGCATCTGACTGACTTTCCTGCTCCCCCTCCTCAGAAACTGCAGCTGCTCATCCCGATTATCTCGCCAAGTTGGAGGAATTCGTAGCTGTGGCGGAGAAACACACACTTTCGGACGATTATGAACGGTTTTTCGCCTCCGAAGTACAATCCATGGTGGAATTTGATCCGGCACTCCCGGTGGAAGCTGAAGATGTCGATGACTTATCACGCAATAGGCTGGGAAGGATCACAGCTGTGTGCGGGGACAGATTCCATGTTCAATATCTCGATGCGAGCGAGGATGATAATGGCGTCTGGTTCACTGGGAAGACGGACAAAGTCCATCCGTTGGGCTGGAGCGAAGTGGTCGGAGTTGAACTTGTGGGTTGTGAGCCTGGAATGTCATTCCCTGCTCCCTCATCAGAAGTCTTCCCATGTTGCCCGGAAGGGGTGAGGATTGAGCCAGGAATGTGCTTTGAAGCCCGTCACCCCCTGTATCCTCACAAGATTGTCACTGCTACAATCCTCAAGGCTCTGGAAATGGGTTACTTCATTGCAGAAACCTGTGACGTTTATGTGGGGCACAGAACGAGATTTTACACTCACATTACGAGCCCATTTATTTTCCCGGTGGGTTGGGGGATAAAATGGGGCATCAGAGTGGAGAATCACATGGCGGGGCACATGTGGGAGCGAGAATATTTGAGCCTGGAAAGTTTGCCACAGGTACACGGCGGCCAAATTGAACTGGCAACATAAAAAGTTATTGTGTATGAAAACGTCCCTTATATTTTCTCTACAGAGGTCCCCGCACCACTTTCGGGAGGGAATGGTCCTCGAGGCATTTGACACTACTCAGGCAGCATTTTGCGGTCCGGCTACAGTTTTGAAGGTGGCGGATCATATGCTCTTCATCCACTTCAACAACTGGAGTCACGACGTCGAAGGAAACTCTTTGTGGACGGATGCGGAGTTTGGAGAAATTTATCCCATTGGCTACACGGAACTTATCGGTTTAGAATTCCAAGGGCACGTGTAGAGAGACGTGCGTCAAGTGACTCCAGTCCGCCAGGAGAGATCGATTCCAAGTGCTTCTGAAACCGTTCTATACAGTTCACCTCAGCACTATTTGAAAGAGTTGCACACAGATACACACATATGGAAGCATACTTTTATGTAAAAAAATTTTATTCATGTTTTAGCATTTTTATCAGAATGTCCCGTAACTGACTAGCATCTAACATTTTCCCCGTAAAAATCATCCAGCTCATACATGTATTATATCTCCATTTTATGTGTTAACAGACTTAAAAGAAATAATTGTAATGTTGTGATAATAATAACTATGAATTGACCGTACGGAGGACGTCGAAAACAACAACGTCAGACTTCTCTCCGGCCAATAGCTCAACTTAACCTATTATGGTTGCTGGAACACTAGCAGTCTACGACAAAAAAAAACCCAATTTGGGAGTTTTCAAAAAAGATCAATAATTCAACAAGTTTTTTTAACTCGATTTAATTATTCCTGAGTTGCATTGGCGGATTTCATCTGATGTGTGTGCATCGGAATATGTACGCCCGTCGTGAGCCAACGTTCCCTCATGTACTCACACACGGCAAGGTCACTTGAATCAGCTGCATGGTAAAGCGGTATTTTAAAACCCTTTCCCGTAAGTACAACAACCACAACAACAACAACAACAACATTCAATTTAGTCATAGGTACATCCTGAATTTCAAGAACTATTACACGTTATATGAATATATTCATATCATATACATAGCAACGGCTACATTCAAATGAAAATCCCAAGCTCTTCAAGTTTATTTGTTGTTTTTTTTTTGTTTGACAAAATTGAAGCAGTAGAGTTACTACAACCTACAACTCCCCACCTCACTCAGACGGAAGCGGAGATTCATGTCAGCCAGATATATAATAACACTATACGTAGGATTACACACTCTTTAGGAAAATAACTCTTCTCGTACGTCTACGCAGTTGTCGTGATTGCTACCTGGTCATACCAACATTTATATCCTCTCCCCACACTCATTAATTTGATGATTGTTTCGAGTAAAAAAGCTAATAAATGGATGATTCAGCGGTGAGGAGGAGATTCGCAGGGACTACGCGGAAATTTTTCTCACCACGTATTTGGCCATCCGAGTAATAATTGACTCTGTCATTGCGGAGTTTGCTGGTGGCGATGCCGGTCCGGTGTACGCGTCAGCGTGCACCTCCCAAACCTTTAACTGGAAAACTAACCAAATTTTTGGGGGAAATCCACACTCGGCCTACATGATGCACCATGGAACCATCCACGTATGACATACTATCGAAATTTTCACATGGTCGCCATGATGTTAACAAAAGGAAAACGTTTCACCTCGCCATACCGTAACCCATGCCAACTTCCAGCCCTCAGTTCATCGTCATTTGGATAATTCTTAGTAGTAGAAAATTTACGTCAAACGGATCAAACTCCATAGCAAATGATTACACAGAAAGACTTGAGGACTCCACTTTGGTGATAATTACATTTAAGAATGACGAATTAGGTACTCAATTCTTGACATGATATGGGTTAAAAAAGATGAACTCCAGCCCGATCACCCTCCCATCCACTCTTTCAGTGTCAACAATGGCCAGTCGATCGATAATATAACTCAGGAAGGAAGGAATACATGTATGCGAACTGGAAATTCCGACTCCTGCCCTGCTACCGTTCTTATTCTACATGTTCTATACGTGTACACTGCACTCTCTACCTCTCAATTGTCTCAATTACCCATTACAACGAATGCTTACATAGGCATATAATCCAGCGCCGAGGTTCTCATTCACACCATGGATAATCTTCTGTACAAATACCAGTATACAAACTTGGCCTCTCACTTACTTAGCTTATCATATAGTTTTATCACATTAATAATAATAATTCCAAATCAACCGGTAGTAAAATTATTGTGATTGCAACGAATAAAATGCCCCTCGCATGCCGTCGCCCTTCCACCTTAACAGCGGCGTTACTCTTTGACTCAAGTAACGTGGCTCAACATAGGCAGAGTGGCAGGCTGTGGAAAGTAACTTCGACAGCTTTCAACATGTGTGACACGGCATCTGCCATCGCAATTCCGGCTACCGGATACATCATGTCGGCTGACGACAAAAAGCGGCAATTATAAGGGAATTTCCCCTGATTAAACTCTAAAATGGAGTATGCATGGAGTGTGTGTGCAAGTGTGTGTGTGTGTGTGTGTGTGTGTATGTATGTATGTATTTTTGTGGAATTACGGGAGTGTCTTGCTTAAAATGCTCTCATCATTTCATCACACAAATACTCGCTCAGAGAAATTGTGCAGGAAAAATTATAACAATCACAATCAGTTTCATATCGCAGTACACAAGTGAATACACGAATAAACTAACTATCAGATTTAGCATTAAATGCACGGCATTTCAAAAATGCTCTCCGTTTCGACACATCTGTGGGGAATAATTGTTGGGCGACTCTGGCCGAGCTCGCCCTACTTCTACAGAGGATAAATAACAACAGATGATGGAACGTTTGGAAGAAACAAAATTATTGGTTCCAGCTAGCTGGGCAATAAATGATGATGGTGGTGGTGGTCCGTACCTCACCCTTATTGTGGTTCATCACGGCCAGATTAGGCTTGATTTCTGCGCTTCGATTTCTTGAAATTTCCGCGCAGAGAGAACGAAACGTTAAACTACAGTAAAACATATGCGCACGCTTCCGCGCTTCACGTCGAAAACGCTGTTACAAAAACCGATAGAGAATTAGCAATGCTACCACTTGATTTCTACAGTTTTAACCGTATCCACTAAACAAACGGAGGATGATGACCCAGATCATTTACAGGATGAGTGCTAAAAAAATGAAGCCTAAAAAATCAAATTTGCTCTCCTCCGAAGAGCAACCACCATGATGGTTGTGTGGGTAAAAATGCAACGCTTGGAATATCACGTGAACACTTTATGCTACCTTCTCAAACTCCAAAATTTCACGAGTCTAGAATCACTATACTGTGGCGGGAAATAACAGTTTAGAAAAATCTATGTGAGATATGCGGCTCCACCTCTGTGAGGGCTGACTTGATGACCCCGGAACTCCATCAAACCAACCCATCCGCCCTATTAAGTTGAGACGTGAACAAGGTATCCCCATATCTCACGCTAGCCCTCCGACATAAGAAACGCCAAGTTCTGGACGAAAAAACCCTTGAGACTTCG
>WJFA01002366.1:0-16236 GCA_009870155.1 Pseudobourletiella spinata | reverse complement strand
ATTTTGGGACCTGATCTCACCCCCTACTCTTCCGCCCACAAAATTTGAGGTATAAGATGAACCTCATTTTCATACATCTTTGGCATTCATGAGATCTATTATAATTTGATATAACACATCTACCTTAATCATTGTTTTCAAGAAAGAAATCTGATGCATAATTTCCCCCCCCCATGATATATCGGCCCAGAATCTACTTTTGTCTTTTAAGGTTATTTTCATTTTAAATTGCCGTGGGCCAAGTTTAATTTTCACTTCGTTTTTCCGCAATTAAATTGCTCTTAACTTGTTATTTGTGAAGTGCGGTGTTGTTGCAGCATGTAAGAAAAGTGAGATATAGTGTTCAGTCATCCTAATATTTTACTTGAATGAATGAATGATATGATTTATTGTGGTTTGGTAATCCATACACAAATCATTTCGAAAATAAAATAAGATATGGAATGAAATAAGATATGATATAGTATGATGCCGGTAACAGAAGCATACAACTTAGATGTGTCGAGTTTCTTTCTACAATCGAAGGTATCGGGTGAGCTGAGAGTTTCTTCCATTTACATGCAACTTAGTTGCAAATTTACAATCATAGATCTCCGTTTACTTTTAATTAAAAGAAGCTTGTATTGCAAAAATTTAAAGTATTTAAAGAGTATATAAAAGAAAGTGATGACAGGTTTTTCAATGTCTCCTTCAATTATTTATTATGGTTCAGTGGTATTTAGGATTTTGGAATGGTTATTATGTAGTTTAATGCGATAATAGAAATCAGGGCAGCACTGTCACTGGGCTATCAAAGCAATCTTATTTGAAGTCACATTTTTGTTTGCTAGGTAGGATGGCAGCGGCTCAGGGGACAATAAATGTTTAAATCTACTATTACATGAGGAGTAAACTATTCTCTGTAAATCTTTCAGGTACAAATTCTGGCGTAGGATTCACACCATTTCTGGTACTTCTCCCCAATGACCTCAGATGTCAAGTAATATTTTACTTTGTACAATTAACAAGCGTTACGTACAATTTAAGCAGAAGTGTTTGAGCAGAAGTTAAAATATTCCGTTCTTCACGTTCTAAACTATTAGATATTGTTTTCATTGCTTCGGAAATATTGTACGTCTCATAATTATGTTCAGAATATTTTATTTCTAATTAGTGTTGTTTGAACAGAATTTTAATATAATTTAGGAAGTGATGAATGCAAATTCTCGAACTTATGCGGCAAAACTTACAGTACTTGTAGCCGATTTTATAAGTTGCATATATTTCATAAATTCTATACGTGGTTTTCAACGCATACTCCCTAATAATTGCGTTTAACGTGCAGAGCAGCCTCTCAGTGCCTCCATCCCTCTTCCCCTTTCTCAAGTTTTTCTTATCCTGGCACCCTCATTTTCCTTCGCTTCAGGTCCAAGGATCCTGTTTGTGAATGTATGCATTTGTCTGCGTGAATATGCGTGATTGCGCAGGTAAAGCGTAATGCCGTAGAATCTCAGGTTACTAGAGGCCTTGGGGCCCGGAAGTATTGTCGCCCACAATGGTGTCGTTTTACACTAACTTAGGGCGAGAACGAAAATAGCGAGCAGACTCCGTGAGCCGAGGAAGAGGGGAGAAGGTTGGAAGGAGCTGTAGGCCTTATAATTTTTCCCATAACTTCAACTCTCAGTTAATAATCTCCTTTCTTCCATGCCTCATCCATTTTTAATTAGCGACTCCGCTCAACCACCTATTTCATAATGACCAGCCAGCCATAAAGTAAATTATATCGTTTCCTATACACCCTAGTAATACTACCACTACCATCACCGCATTACATGACGTCCTCTAGCTACAGCGGAAATTTCCTATCCCCAACTGGGAAACGAAGTGGGTACGAAGGATGGAGGGCGTGGAAGCGGTGTAGTGAGTAACTCCCGCACGAGGAAGAGTAATAGGCGTAGAGGAACAAGAGTCCTGCTCCCTATTTCAATTTCGCTCCTGTGGTACCGCTTCTTTATCTGCTCTTCACATATATGCATATACTTGCGTATGATGTGTATGTATAAATGTGCTCCTCTGTGTTTTTACTTAGATGTCATGCGTACGTGCGTGCTCCCGCATGTGATTCCGTCTACTACTCCCTTTTACTACTACTGCGGCCGCTTCCCCAACGGCGGTAGCTGTCCGCGTGGAGGCAGGAGGGTTGAAATGTGAGGGCCGGAACTCGTGTCTAGGTGATAATATGTGTCTGGTCTACTCCATGTATGTGCTGCGGGACTTGTGCGTGGGCTGATGTGGGTACTGTGGGTTTCATTGAGACTCCATGTATGTGTGTCTACGTGTTGTGTATGCGTTATGTGATGTGTTCTTGCGCGTGATGCCTCTCCCATTACTACTGACTGGCCTTCCGTTAATGAGCTTTCCTCAAGCTGGGACGAAATAACTCTGCTCGTGAATGCTCATTCCCGCAAATAGTTAGTTAAAGGAGTCATGCTATAGAGTCCGTAAACAGTGTAGGGTACAGTGTAGAGTTCTACATGTTTCCAAGACGGAGGCGGACAGAGGGTAAACAGCTTAGGCTGTACTTCTATATGTGGATGTGGATCAGAGAAGTGGCCCAACGGCATTTTCCAGTTCCGGATCCATGCTTTAACTTCAGAATGATCCAATGCTGGACAACTACACTATTTGTGAGCTGATCAGGCCGATCTATGTATATCAAAATTTTGCATGTACGTAAGGTTTCCCACGGATCGGATAATCCGCGGATATCCGATTTCGGATATCCGAAATGTCGAATCGGGTATGTCCATAATCGATTCGACGTTAACGAACTCGGATACGGATAGATATGTATCCGAACAGCAGTAAGTCGGATCGGATTCGGATAGGCCCACCGGATATCCGGTAAATGACTTTATAAGCGTTCCAATTCGACATAAAAATACATGTTTTAATACAAAAATGATACTAAGATGCTTAGTATGTCATGAAATTTGATTTCCCGCTAAAGTTTCTTCGAATTTATTCCTAAAGCTTGTTTTCTAGGTATTATAGCGTAGACACTCAAGCCTAGTTACATGTGTTTGGTACGTGGATCTAAATCATAAATGATTTCACGATTCTATAATAGGAATAATTTACCAATATCACTTTCGCATACGTCGTTGATCATATACGCGATCAAGGGGTCACTCAGAAAAATCAATTGGCATTACTTTGTAGGAAATTATAATTAAAAACTGGAAATTTGCTAGGTAAAAAGTCCGTTTAGTTTGATACGAACTGACGTGCAAAAGACTTGCGAGCCAACTAAGCCAGAATTTACAAAACTTGGATTTCTCCACTATTTATGCTTCGGGATGGTCTCCACGTAGCGCAGGGTCACCGAATTCTGTCAGGGCTGCTATATTTCAGATATTATTGCTATCTGAAAGTATCAATCAAGATTTCGATTGCTACTAATGAAATTATGCAAATAGCTTGAGGTGTTTAAATTCTATCGAAAGGTATATGATACTTCGAAATATTCAGCACCCCCTAACCACGCGATGGGGCCTAACTCTTTGTATCGAATGGAAGTATATTGTTGCACCTCATTTGAATTTTTGCAAAGGTAACCGAGTATTTGGCACACAAATTCTGAGCGAAATTTTTCGTTTTGTAGAAATATTTTATCCGCGGGTATCCGCGGATCGGATCGGATACGTATAGAAGGTTTTTCATCCGGCACCATATCGGATCGGATACGGATAGGTCAAACATTATCCGACTGAAACGGATAATTTCTGATCGGACAGCGGATAGGCAAATATCCGATCCGTGGGAAACCTTACATGTACGGAAGGGACCTTGGCCCACGCTAGATATCATGGATCACAAATATAAATTCTCACCGTAGTTAATGATGACTTCTAAGGAAGGTATATGCATGAATATAAATGCTTTTTTAATGTTGTAAGTTGCTGACCAAGCATTTATGTTGTGTATTTGTAACATTTACATGATTTCTAGGATTCGTTCCATGTCTTTAATTTTCTCCTTTCCTTTCGTTCTCCTCCTGCCTATTTATGTTCTTCCATGCATCATGTGGAGCTTAATCCCGGGAAACCGTTTCAAAGTTAATTATTGGATACTGTCGGCCAGCCCATGCTTACCCAAAAGAGCTCAAGAGAAATAACCTCCTTTCCCACCTATCTTCACCGGATTATGCCCCCTTCCGTCAAAGATTCACTGGATCTGAAGCTTTTATTGGCTTAACCTTTGGGCCACCACTATGACATCCTCTCCCTCACAACCACTAAAACGGATATGTATAACTTTTAAATCTCTCATAGGAGCTAATTGGAAATACTTGCTATTCACAGTCTCCTGTAATTCCATCAAGATCCACCGTGCACATCCAAGTCTCAGTTGAGGTCCTTCAAAAGCCCAGGCTCATTTCCTACATAATGTAATCATATTCTTACTTTGTATTCCATCAACAGTAGTGGTCGACCAAGTTCTTACTACCAGTTTTCGTAGTTGGATCAATCCTGAATATCTCACCCATCTATGTGTGTCTACTTCCTTCCTCCATCTCTTCCCTCTGTCAACTTGGATCAGAAACGATAGTAGTGGCAAGGAGTAGAGACTATCTTGTTAAATCCCAATTGAGGGATGCTGGAAAAGAAAAGAAAGTGTGTCTGTGTCGGTGTGTTCGTATGTATGTATATGAGTGATTTTGCCCGAGTTTATGCTTATGTGAGTCAGTATGTTAGTATGTGTGTTTTTTGAAGGAAATCCATTATTTCCCGTTCCATGTTTGCATGGAATAGGGCTGGTATAATGGAAATTTAGAGGGAGGTCGGAAAGTTTAATTTAACCTTTCTATTTTTTTCTTCCAAGGTTCATGCACGCACGTGTATATAGAACGGCTTGCTCAAGGAGACATCAGTGAGAAATTACGCTTTCTCTTTTCCTTCGCCAAAGGCTTCCTTTCCATGTGTTTATTAACTGGAGAAAGAAAGTTGGGAAACGTGAGTGAAAGCCGTGAAAATGTCCATAAAAATATCTTTTCATGGGCTTTCACACTTTCATCCATTGATAATCTATGGAGAGAGTCCATCGAGGTTCTCCCTACGTTGGTTTTACACCCGCTCATCAACGAACCCGCCACCACTATCACAACTACATTGCTCTCATAGCACCTTTACTGGAGAAAGGAAGGTTGAAGCCACACAGTTACTTTTTGCTGACTCTGCGCCCTATACCTTTTTATATATAGCCCCGAGAGGTACAGAGAGAGGGGGAAGGAGTGCATACACATCCTGTCGTATAACCAATACGGCCTTCCTTCATTTTATCAGGAGGAGAGTTGAGTTGGAAGACGAAGGAGAAGGAAAAGGAGGAGAGGAAGAGCATGACATGAGAGTCTGGAGCACGTAAAGCCTACAATGCTATTTTTCGTCTTTTTTCTTCAACGTAGCCACACATACATGCGCACAAGCTTACGTGCATACACACCCACTTATCCCCGCATATACTACCCTATACGCACTTTCTAAGGCAATCCAAGGCATCGCATAAGAGATACATCTCCTCGCCTCTCAAGTTTCATTTTATTATATCAAGACGTGTATTCACTCCCACCACGTTTCCCCAGCTTTCTGAATCTATGGTACACAACTACGAGCACTAGAAGTAGGAGTAAGTAGTGCTGGGGCTAGTAGCTGTTCATGTCCAACCAGAAATACACACTACTATACTTTTCCCCAGAGTTTCTCCACAATTTTTTGTTCCATCCCCTCCCTACCCACATCCACCTCCTCCCTAACTTGTCTACTATATTCTATTGAAGTCGTCATTCTGCCCTTCCTTGTTTGCGGCGGGGGGACTTGACTGTTCGGAGCCAGGGAGGGAAAAGCGGGAGGCCATCTGGCAGACCCAACCTGCCTTCCCATTCTTGTAAGAAGAGAGGAGGACATGGGATAAAAAGTCATGACAGGTCGATAGAGGGGGAGTACTGAAGCCGACGGGCAAAAAGAGTAATCGACTGAGGTGATCAGAGCTGAAGATTGATAAATGATCGTTGATGAAATCAATTCCAGATATGTGTGCAATGGAATGAGAGGCGGGACAGGGACGGAGGTCAAACTGACTCAGCTTCGGCTCTCCCACTCATTCCACATCCCTAGTTCCCACCTCCAGGGGCACCGCACTACTGTTTACTAAGGAAACTGGAAGGCGAAAGTTTGGGAGATATGTGAAGGGTGCGGTAGAGATCTAAATGTTTTGTTCGGAGGAGAGACAATGGAAAGTCGTAAGCATTCACCCAACGGCGCCTGTGTTTAGGGGCACAGAGTCGCCAGAGAAAGTACGTGGTATATATGGGGGAGACAGAAAGAGGAACGGCGTTGTTGATGCTGTTGTTGTTGTTGTTGTTGGCGTCAGGACTGAGATTGGATAAATGAATATACAGCTCGTAGTATAATGTCTCAGAAGAGCGGATTGCTTTGCCCAGAAGAAGGAGAGGGAGAGAGAGAAGCTTAGCCCCAAGTTCTTATTACATACTTTAGGAAACATACGAGACAGAGTATTCTCCTTTCCTCTTAAGTATCATAACAACATTTATCTAGAACTTAGCCGTTCTTCTTCTCAGTCTTTCTTCCCACCACCACTGTTCCTTCGTCCTAGCAGCACAGTTGTTAGTGGAGCACAAGGTCTAAAGGCTGGGAGCCTTTGCAATTTTTTCTACTTTCTTCCCTTCCCCTTGATTCCCTATTCTAATGTGCCTTCGTAGGATACCCTCCTCATTCCCGTCCTCATATCCATCCGTCTAGAGCCTTAACGTTTCCTTCATAATAACCCTAAATCCTGGTGCAACCATTTCATGTACCATGTTAGGCTGTACTTTAGAGCTCCCACTGCACTGATGCTATACCACTATACGATGATTATATACTATATGAGAGGAGAGAGAGGGAAGTTGTACGCCTTCTTTCAGGAGGCAATCGGCTTGTCTGTCTCTCTGTCAGTTACCCCTGCCGCTTTTTGTGAGAGCGCATGGGATTTGATCGGGGCAAGGCTCCTCTCTTGAGAGGTACTTTCTTAAAATTCAGCTCTAAAGTACGTGGGTAATGGCGGGAAAGATGGACAAAGAAAAAGGCTGAGGACAGTCACGCGGAGATGGAATACAGTAGAAGTATTTAGGGAATACTAATTATGACCTGTCGTCCATTCTAAATGCTACTTAAATTTGTCAGGGGGACGACGACTCATCGCTCATTGCTATTCCCTCCTAAAAGCCCTCGCCACTACTACTGATGCATAATTGAACGGGAGAATTTCTCCAGTGACAATTACGAATACACCACTACCAACAACAACAACGACGAAGATGAGGACACGGGGAACAAGAAGAAGAGGAGAGAGTATATGCGAGAAGGTCACTTCCAATGTTTTCTCTTCTCCACCCTCCTGTTCTCATTCAAACTTGAGCATTACAGCAGAATTAATAAGCTGGAAGTGTCAGAAGCAGGCGGGCGAGAACGAGGAAGAGGTGAGGAGGAGGGCAAAGTTGGAAGTGCGAAAATAAAGGGTTTGCAGACTTTCTTGGAGAGGAGAGTATATGGGAGGAGGAGAAAGAAGAACTAGGAAAGAGAAGGGGAGAGTGATAGATAAAGGAGTGGAGAAAGTGCTGGCAATCTCCTTTCTTCTAGCATAAAAACCTGTACGGAGGAGAAAGTTCGAAGGAGATGAAAAATAGATCAAAGTGTTTCAAATTGAATGGCTTGAGCCTGGATGTGGAGATGGACGGAAATGCATCAACTTTTTATTTTATTTTCCATGTACGCCTCCTTGTTAGCCGGGTAGCGGGAGGACGATCTGTGGAAACGATGAGTGAATGAGGTGGCGGGAGGACCGGCAGAGAAATTCTTACCGGCTACTACCCCTCTCCCTACCTCTTGTCTCAACCACTTTTATGGCAGTGTTCGTAGTGGTGGTAGTAGTAGTAGTACAAGAAGTGGCGGGGATACCAGCCGCTAATCTAGATTTCACAACGGACGCGTCTATCCCTTTTGCTTCTGTCGACTCTTTGTCTCTGGATTTATGGTATATTTGCTTTCCTATAGTCACATTCACAATATTTTTCTACCGGAAAAGTATGCTGGGATTGGAATGCAAACGTACAGACTTCTGTGTAAGCCGTATTTATTAGCCGACGGGAAGGCGATAGTCCGCCACGAGCTCAAAATTGACTGGATGCGCTTTCTTGGCAGAAGCTAACTGGGTTAGCAGCTCTCACAGGAAGACACAGAGCGAAATGTGGATGGATGCATATAAGCTTATTCTGGGGGATACTGGCTATAATATTTATGTGTCTATTCAAAGACAAAATGTACTCAAGTACTTTCAAACATGCACGCACAACACAGATGATTTAGAAAGTTGCAAATCTGCTCGATGTAAATGCACTGGCGATGTTATCCAAGTGATTTTAATAACACGGGAATACATTTGTTAATGAAAAGTGATGACACCTTGGACTTTACTTTTGCCCCAATAAATTCAGCATACAAAACTTGTATTAAAAAAATTTGCAGCATGACAACCATAAACGGGAATTTACGTAGTCTGTAACTCTTAACGTTGTCTCTTGATCACATGACTCTCCCTTCAAAAATTCCCTCAAGTAGAGTCGTGCCCACATGACGCCCATACTTCCCTGTCTATTGTCTCAGAAATCGTCGCGAAAAGTTACTGCCCACGCATAAACATCAGCTTAGGGAACGTGTAGCTTTAACTAAATTGCAGAGTTGCAGCCGCATCTTCAGGGAGCTATGCTTTGATTGTTGGCTGGAGAGGACTCGCCAAGTTCCGTAGAAGCGGCCATGGAAATTTTAGGTACCATCACAGCAGGCTCTCCCTATCCCACTCACTCTCCGCCACGGTCATGGGAGCAGCCATAGTAGTAAATACCTATAAATCTTTATCAAGGCTCTCTGGGTCCATGGGAGAAAAAAATCTTGGGAAACGGGTAAAATCCTCAAAGCTCATGCCGTGCAGATAGAATATAGAGTTCCCCCTGTCTCTATTTCTCTCTCAGTCGCCGCAAACAAAGCATTACTCTCAGTATCCGCTCTCTGCTCCAAGTAGGCCCCTTGCCAGAAGGATTTAGAGGGGAAATTAGCTCTAAAAATCACGCAACTTGTTTCCTCACTACTCGGCCAAGTACATTTGCTTGTGGCTGGTGGAGTGGGAGTAGTGTGGTGGAGTTCATAGAGGCTCAAGTGCAGTAAATTAGTCAGTCCACGTTGTCGCCCGACTCATCCTGCCCCCTTGACTCGGCTCTCTTCCGTTAATGACTGCACAGTCAGATGATAGCCGCGCATACAAAGGACAATTTAAGGAGAAAATTATCCACTTGACTCCGCTTCGGCCCAACCTCCAAACCCTTAGTAGTCGGAATCAATCAACTCTAGGGTAATTTGCCTCAGTAACCGTGCCACTAGCATCAATGTACACATACGGTCAAATGTGCGGGGGATGGGGGAACTAGAGTACTCCTAAAGTTACCCTCAATCCCATCGACCGCTCCATTTGCTCAGAAAACTTTTCAAAGACAAACGTCACTGCCGTTCCCCAGCATCCATCTTTCCTATGGTAGTACCAAGTTCCTACATACATATGATGACTAAATTTGTATCCTTTTCCCAATGAAAACAGGTCCGATTTGCTCCCGGATCAGCTTTTCAGTACTCAAAACACATTTTACAACCTTTTTTTCTGCCGTCAACAGGCAGAGTAGCGGAAGAAAAACAAGGACTGACTATGTGGCCAGTAAACTTTGATGTGGAACAACTTGGAAGGCCTTTATCCTATATGGTCAAAGATAGGCGTGGATATGTTGAAGAGGATATCTCCATCCTTCTGTGGTTCCTCTCAAATCTGTCGCAAAGAGCATTAAATTCAAAAGTTCCCACCATCCACTCTATTTCTCTCTTTCTTGCTCTAACAACCCAGTTCCAGCCTGAAAGTTTGGCTGGGCTCTGATTTGTCACCGAAGAAAAAGAAGAGAAACTTCAGAGGGTTAAGAATCCCGATTCTCTCAATCAAATAGTTTCTCTACACTGTTCACAGTGGACGCACTGCTTTGCCTACAAAAAAAATAATTGACTATTCAATGAAGAGATTTGAGGGTTTGAAATAGATCTACCCTTGATTTCTACTTTTTTATTCCTGCTCTCTCAAAAAGAAAAGGACACCAGTACTACGCTCACTGCTATATGAAAGGGCGAATGTGGACTGAATAGGGGCCGAGTCATAAAACTTGTCCAAACATGTAAGGGCCACCAGATGCAGTGGAAAAAACTTTTTCTTGAATAAAATATTTCATCTAATTTCTTCTTGTCAACGATGGTAATTAATCATGATCACTTAAAAGCTGATGTGAATGTTTGTGAATGATTTATGAATGAAACATTTATGCAAGAGAAAGGGTACAACACCAAGTACAATCTTGTTTTAAGTCAAGTGGACGGAGTTAAACTAAAAACTGATTTTATGTAGGGTTTGTTATGAATTGTATCAAAGGAAAGGGATAAAGACCTTATTAATTGGTTGTTCTAAACATTAATTAGGTAATGAAAGCATAGTGTGTCTAGTGAGACCTTGTTTGCTACAAAAAATTCTAACTATGTCAGCAATTTTCTATCACCCAGAGATGTACACGTAAACTAAAGAACTTACATATATTCAAGACTATGCACATACAGACAGCATGTAAAATCATTCAGTCTGGGCTTTTAAGACGCCTGAGTCGATTGGGATTATGTTTTCTATTCGTTGATGCTTAAAATGACCAAGGCCGAATCCTTCTGTTGGAAAGTTTGTCAGAGGAACTCTGTGCAATCATTTTATTTTGCCCGCTGAAACTTTTCTTCTTGTGTAGAAGTAGAAATTTTAATACAACTGTGACAAAATTCTTGTAAACTGTGCTTAAGCTGTGCTGGTTCCGTTGTCTTTCAATCAAATATAGTCTAGCAATAACAACATTATATTTTCAATAACTGACTGGATTGATCACACATTGGAGAATTAATACCTACAACAAAAGAGTGCAACGACCGGAGTAGGACTTCTCTTCGAGACCAACTTTACTCATTACATACATTCCTTATATTATGCATTCCACCCGTGAAATGAAACGTTTATCAAAGTTTCCGATGCACTGGCATTGGGGAAAGGGAATAACCATAAAGTATTTCGTACCTCATAAAAGAAAAGTTGAATAGCTTAAATCAGCGATGATGGACGTTCCTGGTACTGCTACCCAGAGGAAGAACCGTGGTTTTATCTACGCACTAGAGGCAATATGGATGTTGCCCCTTCGTCTAGTCGTACGTACGCCCGGGCGAGCTCCGGCAGTGCGTACTATGCAGCGGAACGACATCATACTGGGCGTCCACATGCCTCCGCCTGTACGTCACATCAAGCCAAGTTTGAATGAGAAGAATGAGGAGAGGAGTTGCGGCCGACGGGCTTAAAACCAGATCACATTCCCTGTCAAGTAGTTTTCAGAGTATGCCTCTCCTCCTACATGCTCTTGTATTCGGCACGGTTGACTGGTGGGAGAAACCACAGAGGGAAAGAGAGATGCAGGCTGGCTGTGAGATTGACGGGGAAGTATATAGTTCATTCCATCTCTCTGCATTATGCTACTTTGGCAGAGATAGTCTCTCTAGAGATGCCCATCCAACATGTTCGCCTCTATCATGAGCACTGCTCTGCAACACTCTGCGGTGGAGGGACTATTAATTTTTTCACAAGGTCAATAATACTCCCACCGCTCCTCATTTCCACTATTGCATCAGCTCTACATACTCCAAATGAATAGGGAGTCATTCCTCTACTTTCACGCGGACAAGTAAAGCTCGTATCCCCCCTACATCTAGCTCATTCTGCGTTCGTACCTTCTCTGAATCTAATAGGAACTGGCCTAACGAATTAATAAAGATCAGTGTGTAGATGAACATCCATAGGATAGGGATAACGCAATGCTGAGAACTTGCTGCATTTCAGTCATGTGTTTTCTATTTTCACACTTTCCCTCATTGTTTTAGTACACGTACATGTGTAACACATGCGCAGAGGGTGATACTCACTGAATGAATTGGAAGTGAGGAGACGAATGGAAGCTGTGGGGCAATGGCGGGAAAGTTGAAATTACATCCACTGACAACGTACATTGATATCCATGAATTCGGAGTAACATTTGAATGCGGGAACAAGGGGTAGCAAATGTTGACACATGCCTAAAGTTTTCTGACAAGAAGAACCCTGAGATCAGGAGAGGAGAAAGGAAGTGGAAGAGGAGGGAGTGGGGGCGAGGAGTGGAAGGGAGAGGAAGGAGAAAAAAGTGGAAAAGGAGACAAAAACCTGTCCAACTTTTCCTTCCCATCTGCTTTCTCTGCCCTCTCTCTCTCAGTATAACCACTTGTCCTCGTACTTTTTCGAAGAGTCCTGAGGGATTTAAAATGCGTAAAAAACTTACAAAATGGGCCATTGATACGAGGAAAATTTTTTACACTTAACTCATTTTTCCCACTCAGGGCTGTTACCTCTGTAAGTGGTTGTAGTAGGACACGGGAGAAAGCTCTCTTTCTCTCACTCTCTCATTCCCCAAAACACGGCCAGCCATCGTCTCATCCACTTTCCCCATCAATTCTTGTAGAGGTAAAACGTAGAGAGAGGATAGGACGAGGAACAATCGTTCGAGTTATTTCCAGCCTCCTTGACTATCACTATTAAGAAGTTGAGTAGAAGAGAATTTTGTGTGGTCATGCTCAAAATGTAAGTATAAGAGAGGAAAGGAGAAATGGAGAACAAGGTAAGAGGACGGCCGTATACTAGTTATTCTAAACTTTTTTCTACCGCACACATTTCTCGGTCATGTGCTACGTGCGCCCTAAGAAATTTCAATGAAGATAATGTTGAGCATGTGGTGTGCGTGGTTTCAAATGTGGTCCTACGTATATATACGTAGAAAATTGTGGATGGGAGGGTTAAAAGGTAGAAAACATGTAATTCTTTGTAATTTTTATCCACGTGTAAAAAATAAATGGGAAAAAGTAGCAATGACTCATGAAATAAGTTAGGACGTGATGAGAATCTCCACTATTCTAAGTCTCTCCCCTCTACAGCTTCCCTCTATTTGCCTTGCCCACAAGAAGCCTATTGTATCCCCCCTTGAACTTCCCTTCTTGTTTCTTAATGCATATTTATCTGTTTAAACGAGGCCATCCTACGTGTGTACTTGATTCTATATCAGTATATGTGTGTGCGTTTGTGTCTGCCCAAGTAAATTCATAAAGTCCAGCAACTTTTGTTTGGGTATCTAAGGGAGCTACGGCGCATCTTATGCGTAAGTGCATCCGTGCACCTCATTGTGTACATTGCATTGAATGGTAGCGAAGGAAAGGCGAGGGTCTCTCAGAAGGGAAGCTATAGGCGAAGAGAATCTCTTGGATAAGCCCATCTCTTCGACATCTAATGTCTAATGAACCGTGTTTAGAGGACTCGTACACTAGGAACACAAATCGAACTCATTCCCATAGCAACAAAATTGTGTGCGTTCGTCGGAAGGAAGAACCTGTTTACGTAGCTGGAAATTCCGCTTCTGTGGCTAGAGTAGAGTTTATTACTTTTTCTCCCAATCCAAACTGGCACCATTGTCATCACCCTTCATGTACAACTTCAATACAGAACCCCTTATCCCGGAGTCCTCCTACAGTCAGAACCTTCTCATGATCATGAATTCGAGCTTCTTAACAAAGTAATTCAAGGAAATTACGTATAACGTTATTAACATTGTGAGGCAAACTTCATTGGTAAATATATATGGTAGTTAGGCGTTCATCGGGGGGTCACTAAACCGGCCATCCTCAAAATATATCCAGCTGCATGGTCCCCCTTTATGTGTGTTGTAACGTGACGGTCATCCACCTCTAGCTCAGCCTCTGAATGACTAGCCCTTGCCCTTAGAAGAACATGCTGCGCAGGTTAGGATATACTCCGGCCGTCGGGTTTCTTGATCCCTCAGTGGTACACGAGAAACTGTGTAATAAAGTATCAGCCCCCGTGATATAGGACGAGCTCTCACCATTATTCCTGCGACTATCATTCCCTGGCTTAAAATATCTACAACTCACAAAGCGACAACAAAAGGAAGGTCAGGGAGGAACTGTGACCTGCGTCCACATGTTGGGGTAACTTGTAACTTGCATTGCACCTACTAAAACCACGGAAAAATTTGGCCTCGGGGCAGTGCCATGGGGGTTCCTTATAATTCAGCAACGAAAATTTCCTGAGGGCGCATCCGACCTTGAAAAGGCTCTTAACTTTTTCTCATCATTTAAATAAATGGTAGTACATACTGTTTCCAATGCTAAACATAGGCAATGTTTTGTACCCCTAGGCTATAGAGATAAGACTGCAGAGAAGTAGATAGGGATAGGGTCCCGTACCCGCGAGCCATTTCAATTTTTTTTAAAACTTCTATTTTTTCCAAAATTTTAATTATTTCACAAAGAATTCTAATTGTTTTTTACTAATTTCCCCCCCAAAGTTTCAAATTTTCTTAAAATTATGTTTTTTTCACAAAATTCCATTTTTTTATTGAGACTTTGCATACTAAAGGCATAAGGTCGCTTTGTGGTGGCATCTGTGTCGGAAGGCTTCTTTGAGTTGGTTTCAGTAAAGATATCAGTATTCAATGACATTTCGTCTTATGCGTTGGGCTAAAAAATTATGCTTGTGATTTTCTTTCTATTTTTTTAAAAAATTCTGAGAAGTTTATAGAACAGTACGGTTATTATTGTGTCAGCGATTTCGGGATCTTGGGTAAACAGTTGATCACTTAGTTATCCTTTTCTTCCTGTGAATGTTCGTAGATTATTATTATAATGAATGAAATAATACAATTTATTTTAACTTACATTTTATTTCTTTACTCTTATGTTACCGTAGTGTCATTGTTTTCGGTTTCTGTTGTCCAAACATCGTTTACCGGCTCACCTAAGATATTTCGAAATAGAATAAATGTGTTTATTTTTTAATTAGTAGCTCAGTTGCAAGTTTACCGTCACAAGTGTCGTGAAGTTGCTCCAAAAGGCAGTATTTGGTGCTGGTGTAATTGCTGAGACGTTAACCCCGTCATTTTCAATGTCACTGATTAAATCGGTAATTCATAAATTCAAGGATAAATCTGAAAAATGGGAACAATGAATGAATTAGTTTTGTGTTAGAAAAAACTTTAGTGCTATTCAGTATTGAAATCAGGGAAGGTGAAATCTGCATCAAACGACGATTTGTCTGCTTTCCTTATGAATGATTGTGGGGAAGGAAAAAATGGGGTTTCCATATTTTTTGATTGATATTTATGGCTAGTGGTTACGCAGTTTTGATATAACTTGAAAAGTTAGGTGGGGTCGGTGTAGAGCGAGCAGCTCGAGAGACAGCTTTGTAGTATCCTCCACATATTTTACTCGTGCATTCATTCGAGGATAGTACTATGAGAACATGGCACAATGTAGTACATTTCTGTTTTTAGATTTTATCTATAAACGGATTTTGTAATTTTGTCATCAGCACTTTTTTAACAATGTTGTATTTTAGGCCTTGACTTCGTGAGATGTGTGGCTCGGAAACGTGGCTATGCTCGCAAATCTTTGTAAAAAGTTTTTAATGGTAATTTTTTATTTCATAATATTGATATTAAATTCGTAAAAGTAGTAATGTTTTGTTTGAGTGTAAGGGTAAGAAACACGGCGAGTGAATTCTAGTAAATCAAAAGCAATTGGTGGTGTTTTAGACGGGGAAATAAAGGTAGATTGTAAAATTTTGAATTTAATTGCGCTTCGGATATAATATTGATTTGTAAGATCAGCATTATAAAACAATGCTTAAATATAGTTCATAGTTATATTAACAGAGGAAATCATTGAACATCACACATATAAACGACTAAAACAGTATCGAGTTGAATCCGTGGGTACACGTACGATTAGAAGTAATCGCAAGAATGCTGGTGTTTATGACTTTGGGTACGGTTTACTTCATATGAAAACCAAATGTTCTTTGCCTTATATTAATAGATTTTCGAATCTTTTTTTCTTGAATGTGTTCTTTCTCAAGTGTCTTTTCTCTATTTTTGTAAAATTTTTCAAAATTTCAAACCAAATAGTAGGGCGACGAGAGGGTCCGCCGCCTGAAGATCAC
>WJFA01002365.1:0-16257 GCA_009870155.1 Pseudobourletiella spinata | reverse complement strand
TCATGTGCCGCTATTTGGACGAGGAGACGAAAAAGGCGTGTAGACTGCTATCACATGCCTGGAAAAACCTATTGGATTCATACTTTCTAAAGTTCACCGTTCCCCTCAGTGACCACACGTATCGCAGAGTTCTTAGGTCAACAATCCTTCTATCCGATACTCTGGTTGTGAAGAACTTCAACCGAGAAATTGAAGACGATGAGCTCACTCTAAGGAGACTTGCATTTGAACCGGTCACTCTAATTTTCAAGAGTTATCCATCCGGCCACCCCTTAATATCCTCTGAGAACATGGTGAAAATCCTGAGGCTCAACTCAGGGGTCCGTTCCCTAATTTTTTATCAGAATACATTGAGGGTTCTGGACTGGGAAGAGATGTCCAAGATGAAGTTTCTCAACCTTGTCAGATTGGAGGTATTTCAGGACAATTTTTATGTGTGAGACAACGTCAACTTTTCAGAACTCATAGCGAGCAATTATTCTATTTCGTTGGAAGCAACCCATCTTCATCCCCTTTTATTCAATTTGCAGATCTGTCTACTAGAGGAAAATAGCACAAATAATATGAGCATGTTTGGAGAACTGGGGAAACTGAAGTTTGAGAAACTGGAAGAGTTGATCCTATCAATCAAAATATTTTCCAAAGCTTACAAAGTGGAAGATAAGCAAAGAATTTACTTCTACATTTTTCAACTTGTAGCCTCCCACGGGAAAACTTTGCAGTGTCTTGGCCTCGACACTACGTTCAGCCTAGTGCCTCCAACACCTCTCCGTTTAATGCGGAGAAATGCAATTCCCGAGATTCCAGTGCCTGCCTGGCGGCCACCTCCGGAGGCATTGGTCTCCCTAGAAAGAGAGTTGTCCGCCATCCGCCTGAGAGAATTCTCCTTCAAGTATGTGAGGCATGAAGGCCATATGTATTACAATATGGGTAAGACATCCCGAAATCATCCATTGCCCATCCTTGTTGTGAATTCCCGGCGCAGTGTCTAAAGCACACTCGTACATGGGACAGCAGGGCACAAACTTCTCGAGGGTCAGGCTGAGTTGAGCAAACTGGAGGTCCACTTTGATAGTACAAACGGAACGTTGTTCTCTCTGGTAGAACTTGCCGTGCTTCGCAATCTGGCATCTCTCACATGCGTCCGAATTTGTAGCCACGAATTTTCCGTCCTCCCACTTTCCATAATTGACTCAATCATGGATAAACTTCGCTTTTGCCCGCTGCTGGAAGTTCTCAAGTTAGATGGATTCAATATTCCAAGCCTTCGTCGAACCAGGCCACCTTCCGCGATGAAGATGTTGGAACTTAATGGGAGCTTCGACCCAGACATCCTCTCAGAAATTCCTGCCCTCTTCCCCGGTCTAGAGACTTTGAGTATCTCTCATAACGACAGTATCGATACCAACCGTCATGAGGACTTGAGTGCAAACTTGAAATCTCTCCTCAGGATGCCGAGTCTGAAGAAGCTCATGTGGAGATTGCAGAGATTTGACCTAGCTTCCTGCTTGACAGGCGAAATCGGAATTCAGCTCGTGAAAATCCATCAATTCATCGACTACTATTCTGTGTCAATTCACAAATGATTTTTCAACTAGTTCTAGGCACTAAGAAATATTTTCGTCACCAACTTTTTGCGTTTCTGTCCAAAATATCCAATTTTTTCACATCGGTAAACAAAATCAGATGTTCTCATCTAAATGTAAACCATTCAGTAAGAATTGCAATAACTTCTGTTTCTCTGTAGCATATAGCGGTGTGTTGCAGTAGCAACCTGAAGCTCTGTCGCCATCTACAGTGAAACTTGCAACCCAGGAGGATCGGACAACAGACAGGAAACATGAAAGCAGAGGGATCTTACGCTGCATGTCGCATGTTGTGAAGTGCAGAATCTGTCTCATGATGTGGGGTTATCAGAGGGAAATTGCAATCATAACTATTACTGTCCAACGGATGTATAAATTAGGAATTTCAGTGGATCAGTGCGGAGCTCTCAACAGTAGTGCAGTTTAGTGCTCTGTGTCACTAGTCACTATGCTGTACTTGTGATCAGTGAACCCTGTAGTTTTTTCATAAATCTTGCTCGAACGAAGCTGAACTGATTAGTGCCAACCGCACGTTGTTTCCACCTTTACCATCGAGAGTCTACACAGCTGACTGCCCGCAGAATGACTCCTTGCTGTCATTCCCCCCTCTTTTGCAAACGGGATGGCGTGGAAGGAATGCTCAAGTTAAATGAAACTAGCAATTTGCTAAGTACTAGTACGAACCAGTTACTGATAACAGGAATATGGTTTTATCAAACGGGCGCTCTCACACGCGATTTACACCAAGAGCTATAAAGTTTTTGCGCGGCGGGCGTAATGGCGTTCGTTCAGATAGTGATTGAGAAGATTGTGTGGTACTACAGAGACAAAGTATATTCAAAGAGCCTACCTCACATTCCCGAACGCGTTGCACGAGCTTACAGCTAGAGTTCTTTTGGATACACGGGGAGACTTCCCCCAGTTATGGTCTCTTCATCCTCATAATTGTATTTGCCGCGACTCATAAAACAATTTAACCATAGTCCTAAGTCATAGTATACACTCGCAGTTGATTCAAAAAAAACTTCCCCCACGGAAAAGCGAATTCGCTCCGCAGAAGTCTGGCAAGAAAAGGTGAACGTCATACGTCATGTGATCCTGAATTTAATTGATTGACAGTTTTTGATGTCTTTTATCCCATGGAGCAGCTCCCACGGTAGCGCAGTGAGAATGGGTAGGCAATCTCGAGTGTGAGGAATGGTAACTGCTTCACAGGGGATGTGACATATTTCGATATTTCATCAAATATCACTGGCGCAACCACGTTGTTGTCTACAACAAATACCATTGCGTTTATGCATCCTTTGAGGAACTATAGTTAGAGGCCAGATATACCGGAGATATAATTACGAAAAGACAATTCAAAATGGTCATTAAATCATCGCAATCGCAAAATCCATGTCATTATTTGGTAACTATCTGATCTGACATTGCCTTCAATCCTTCTTCCATCGTCAAATTCACGGCAGTAGTAGAAGTGCTTACTGACAGGGACTTCTGATTCCCCCTCCACCTGTCAAAGTGTGCACCATATTATTTAGTAGCCTTGGCCCACGGCAGAACAGACGCAGCAGTATCTGAAACTGAATCTCGAAAGCCTCCCACACGTTACGCTCGACCTGGAGGACTTTTTTCCTTCATCACTAGGCAACCTAGTCATATCATCATAATTCATATATGACTATCTGAATGAGTTGAAAATGGACCTCTCGCAAATGATTAAATAATTTGCAAGGTCCATTTTCTAATGCTACGAATCCGAGTTGCAATAGAAACCATGAGGAAGAGGAAGCTGAAACTTTAATATAACAATAATAATTATATATTATCAGAATATCTTGGTGAAATTTGAAAGAATGTGAGAAAGCGCTCTCCATTTCAGCAGCGCTTACTCACTGACACAGTGTCATCACACGAGTGAGTTATGTTAATTGAAGCATACTCAAGCATTATGCACGCTTTCCTCACCGGCTTAAGCCAATCTGACTGCAGAAACGCAAGCAAGTTTCCTCGCTTTAAGAAAACAAAACCAAGTCCATTATTCCGCCACATTTACTCTTACAGCCTTTATTTTGGATGATAAACTGAATTAATTACAATTAACAGTTCATCATAGTGATCACGTAAGCCTCCACCGGCAGAATATCCATGTACGTCATCATGCCCACTTTTAACACACACACACACCATTTCATAAGTGCTGAGGCTGTCACATCTGTTGACAACAGATTCAAGAATTTCACAATGTTGTGTACACACTAAACAAATGCGGGACGCACGTGCTCATGCTTCAAGGTGCTAAGCTCTGAGAGTTGATGGATCGGAACGCCAGGAAACAAAACAGAATCCTCCGATTTCCATGTTCGTATTATCCTCTCCTCAGCCGTTCCTGTTCTAATGAATTGCTGACATGCAACCCGTCTGCCGGCTGGTGCTATGTAGTCAATTTTTAACTCATCCTATGTGTTTGAGGGAGTGTGCATGCGTGCTTGCGTGCGTGCATGCGTGTGTAAAGGACGTCGGGCGGTGTCGACGAGGGCAACTTGCTTCCGAGCACAATCTTATACATTGACCCGGTCCTTTCCATAAAGATTTCCCTCTGCACTTGTGCAGAGAGTAAAAAGTCGGGCTCACACAAAGGAGCCAGAATTGAGAATTAATAAATAGATGGGCGGATGCCGTGCTCAGGGTTAACAAGGGAGTGCAACTTTTAACTCTTTTGTCTTACATCAGATGCAAACTAGCCCGCATGGACATGGAAAAGACAAGCTTTTTGGCAATAATAGCACATAGTTAGCAAGGATAGTTCCAAACCAATAGTCCGACGAAGGTGGTGAGCGTGTAGTACAATTGCGACGGTGCATATATTCGAGAAACAATGCGTGCTCACTTATAGTTTCCCTAACAGTAGTGCAACCCTATGGCTGACCCTACGTATGTACGTGAGCGTTGTCTCGTGCATGTTCCTCACTCTGTATGTGTGTGTGTGTGTGTGTGTGTATGTGTGCATGTGTGAGGATCTTATAGTGTTCCTCATTGCCTTCCTCCCCGTCTGTGCATACACAAACCCCTCTCTCATCAAGTGTTTGTGGATAGCTGGAGGCTTTTTGGTTTTGCGTGTTGGGGTATACATATACACATGGGGGACGAGAAACTCAGGCGAGGAGCGTGTGGAGTGGATGAGGACGTGCACTTGAAGCAACGTGCAAGTTGCAAGCATAGGTCTATAGTCCCAGCAAAGGCTCACAGTTCTGCTCTGCAGGGCTAACGGAGAGGAAGTAAGACCGTGTGGCACGCATTGATTTTTATCCACATTTGTCCAGACTGCTCCAGACTGAAAGGAGTTAGTATGTATAGTATTTGAGACGCATACTCGGTCTTGAATTCCAGCACAGACAAGATCGTCACCGCACTGTCAAGTGCGCTTCGGAGAAAACACGATGCTGCGAAGGCAGTGGTAGACAGCCCGGGAACTCTGATAATTCTTCTTCTTCTTCTTCGCAGTGGAGATCCATTCGAGTATTTCTTCAGACAGGTGGAAACCCGTTTTTGACTTGACACTACTGTGCTCGGTGACAAGGCTGCCAATACACAGACAACTGGTTCATCTCAATAAGTGGTGACGCACTCTGATTGCCAGTGAGGCCAGCTCAACCTCCTGGGTGCAGTGCTGACCAAAAGTGACAATTTTTGATGGTGCAAAGCATATGAAATCTCCTCAAGCTCGACCCACTGAAATTAAGAGTGTGAGGGAGAATATTTACCAAAATGTACTCAAAAAGGGCGAAGTGAGCTAAAGGTCAATCTCGGAAGAGTTCCATTACGTTGACAGTTGAACTTCAATGCTCAAAGCATGTCTTAAAACTCTGAAGCAGATGGAGTTAAAAATATTAGTCTTGGAGAGCTGAGAGTACAATTATAATTGCAATACCACCGCTCCGTCTGTTGACGTGTGAAGTATGTGACGTTCACGGCCGTTTTGAAGAGGAGATTCCCGTTTGGAACGCAGCTAACTTTTCAATGTGGAATGAGGCTCCCAGTTCCGGAAGATTCATACTTAATGCAGTAATGACAGTAGTGTTAAATTTCCGGGAATATTCTTATCAGTGAAGTGGATTAATTATCATAGCGGTGTTACATAGGGATTACTATGGTTAGGACGGAGCCTTATTATGGGACATTCAAGTCGGCGTGATATCGTGTGTTCAGTGCTACGACTACTTCCAATCATTATTCGGGTATTAAAGTCCCAGTGCAAGGGGGAGTTTTCCTTTTGTTGTTGGGGACCCAGCCAAGTG
This sequence comes from Pseudobourletiella spinata, assembly GCA_009870155.1. Lineage (NCBI taxonomy): Eukaryota > Metazoa > Arthropoda > Collembola > Symphypleona > Bourletiellidae > Pseudobourletiella > Pseudobourletiella spinata. Next base: position 10,373 of record WJFA01002365.1, on the reverse strand, counting down.
GTGTGGGATCATTAGCAACGGGAAAAGGTATAATTTTATTTCTGCCTTTTTGAATCTCTGGGAATAAATATGTTGTTGATACGGGAGTACTCTCAGTGGTTGTTGGGGTTCAGGACAATCCAGAAGTCCTTCGGTATGCTATACACACTTGACTTCAGCTCCCCAAGAACCCGAGTGTCACATAAGCAATTTCATGTCCAAGTTAGGCTGCTCATCAGAATGTTGCAGAAGAATGTTTGGAAAGAATCACAGTGTATAAATCGCCATGTCTCTGTGTCAGAGTGTCGCGAATAGGTCGTACATGCTGACCAGTCCTGTGCTCCTTTGTCGGAACTCACAGAGGAGAGTGCAAGGAGTTCATGACATGCATGTATGCATGTCCTCATCATCGTGTGCTCCTTCTCCAATTCGAAACCTTTTGCACTCCTACTTGATTGTTGTTGTTGTTGTTGTGGTTGCTCATGGCGTTGTTGAGAGTCCATCGCCATCCCTTGAAATGGAGAGGCTCCCATTTACCTTGGAGGAGGGAATGTTGGAGAGAGAAATTGTTAACGCTAATAGATTTGATGGTGGTGTGGTGGTGATGATGATGATGTCCAAGAGGTCATTCGTGTGCGGATGAAATCTGTATTCAGACTGCGGAGGAGAACAAGGGAAAATAATAATTCTCATGGCAATCTCCATGCAAGTTTTGAATTACACATTGTATTGTATCAGTTTGTTCTTTATTACTACTCTCAGAGTCCCTTCTTCATGATCATCATCGCAGTTGTGGAAGCAGAGGGTGGAATCTCTTGTGAAAGTTATGAAATGTCCATATATATAATAATAATATTAATAATAATCCTACCCATCACTCCACACCACTCGAGTTTTTCTCGGATTTCGTACAACTCACACAGCTCGGAACACATAGCATATATCTATATCCTGTCAAGTGCGTACAATGGAAGACTGAACAAGTGAGGACCATTTCAGCTGTAATTATATGTTCGCGAGCCTTGTCATATGGCTTAAGAGGAAATTAATTTTGGTCCCACAGTGTAGACTCGTTTAGACGATTCAACTCGGTTTGACAATACTCCTGATGTTCCATGTAAATTACGGTGATTAGGCCGAGGATGTACCTACCTCCTGCAACAACACGACCAGCCAGTTAGCACAACAAATCTACTACTCTCAGAGTCAGCCTGTGATTTCATCCCCATGGTTACGCTTACCTATATGACTGCATAACGACTTCACTGGTCGTAGTAATAATGAGCGGGGACACTGTTTAGTGGGATTAAGGTTACTCTAATTTTAAACTACATCGTCCTCCGTCCGCACATTTTGAAATGGAATTTTCTCTCTTTGTGTCCAACTGCATATGGCTATACGGTCAGGAGGGTGACAATTTATATGAAATTTTCATGTCCCCTCGGGAAATTTGTAAACTGTCCATAACAAACTCAAATGTCCTCCCATTAATTAGCTGGGAGATCAAAGTACTCTGACGATACTTTTCTTATATTTCACGCATAAAAGCTGTATGTCATAGATGATACTCGTATTTTCACGGCCAAATTGACGAAATGAGCCGATCGTTTCCCCTCTGTTGCTGCCCAGAAACTGGGATATATGCGGAGGAAAATGCAGGGCCGTGTCACACTGAGGATTTTATAAACAGAATTCAACCTTGAACTCTGCCCTATGCGCCTCACTCAGCAGTCTCTCGCCTGCCGCGAAAAGACCATTATATTCGTCAACTTGAGTGGAAAATGACAATAATGAGCTAAATGCACATTCTTTATCGGTGGTGAGGGTAGTGGAAAAGCTCGTCGTAGTTTTTGCACATGTGTATAATCCAGTTCCTCACGGACTCAAAAGTGCATCATGAAAAACCCCGTTGGAATTTTCTCTCTTCCGCTATCAGATTCGTATCTGTATTTGCAGCAAAAATGCAGGAGCATATTATTATCCTGCCGTTGTCCTTTTCGTAAGAACAAAAGATGATTGGGAATTGAATTGGCACGCAGCGAGGCTATTATTGCAAGAGCTCTATAAATGTGAGAAGAATCTCCGTACGTAAACTGCTCGTTTCCACAGCTGGTGACGTCAGAGGGAGCCATTCCCTTGCAGTTTTCTCACAGAGCGCACACTGTGCAGTCTCATTTCCGGAGAATGAAAAGAATCTGCAAAGCGGGATGGGGAGGATCCCCATTGTTTCCACGTGGTAAACACTGTGGTAAAGGATTTTAATCGGGAAGGTCTGTCCGCGACGGAGCGTGTTTTGGACGGCGGAATCAAAAGTCAAAGACAAGTTGCTCCTTGACCTGGGCTGCATCTATTACGATCGGGGCGAATATGGGAGTGAGAAACAGCTTTAATGTGATTTTAAACTGTATAATCTGTACATACAATTCTTTTCTTTACACAAGTCATTTACTCGTCTCGAAAAGTATCATTTTTGGATCCTGTTCAGGTTTTGCTAACAATTTTGGAGAGCCCCGACGACGCGTTCGTCTCCCTCTAGTCTGTAATTAAATTGCTCTAGATAGAAACGGAGAGGTGGGATTGGAGCCATTTTTGAAAGTACGCCTCCAGCAGGAGAAACCTGATTCAGAGTCTGGTTGCTGATTTACGAATGACAGGAGGAGATGATATGAAACATTCCGCATCACATATGTATGCATGCACCCACCCTTCATCATATCCCCAGTGCTGGACTTGCACACAAACTAGTGTTGACTCTGTAAAACTCTTCGTCGGACGTTCGGTCAAATGAGAGCAAAATCCAGTTGGCTCATTAAAAACGCCTTGCGGAGCCTCGGAGGGGGATCGATAGGAGTAAAAAGGGAGGAAATGGCCCTTGATGGCTAATTGGCTAATACTCTCGATTCGATAGCGGTGGGCAGTGACGTGTCGCTCGTACAGGACCGGTACACGCAGTCCCTTTAACATTTTCCCTCTGATATATATACTGTACCGGCCGCGGCGGTGGTGTGGGTTTTGTAAAGGGAGCCTCAGGTCAAATTTGGATCAGAGGATTTTTCAGCTGAACCATTGAGTCGTAGAAGCCAGAGAGCCATTTGATGCAATGTTGAACTGACAAAATCACTTTCGAATGTCGAATTTCCTCCTCTTGGGCAAGTAGGACCAGTTACATTGTGGGGACTTTGTATGTGCATGCATGGGTGTGTGTGTGTGTGTGTGTGTGTGTGTGTGGCTGGAATTGAATTATTGCTGTCGAATTTCTCTTGTACAAATGAGTGCACCGTGAATTTGAACACGCCCGCCTGACCGGATTTCAAAGAGCGAGCTAGTCAACTGCGCGCTAAAAGAGATGTTAGACAATATGAGGATATTATTGTACTATGTCATGTTTATATATATATGTGTGTGTGTGTGTGTGCGTCCGTCAGAACCGCTACCACTTCACTCACAGTCAGAGTATTTCCATAATTACCCAAGCTTGCTGTGGGAGTATATTTTCATAAACATGACTGACATAATTGTATGTTTACCACCTTGTACTTATTCATGCGGCCCCGTGAAACTATGGAACCCGAACGAAGCATTTAATCACTCTGCTCTGAATCTGATGAATTTCCTCTGCTTTTGTTGACACAAAGTTTGCCTCAGAATTAGAAATCACTCGGCTTTCCCCTGTAATTTTTCTCTTCCCCTCCGCTGGTGCCTTTTAGCGTGTGTGTGTGTGTGTTTATTTGCGCTTACGTATGTGTGGATGCGTGGCGATACGCAGTGAGTCCGCATCCGCATCTAAGCCACACGTTGTTCTGTACAGTTCCCTATAAGGGAAAGGCTCATTTCAACTCAGCCTACGGTCTATTTTGGTTATTAATCATCCAATTTTTTCCCCAACAGAGTTTCAACAACTAGTATCCACGTGAGAACCAATGATAAGCTTTAAACGAGTTTCAGTCATGCATGAGAGTATCTCTGTACGCCGCTGACTCTCTCCCCCATGTGGCACGTTTTTGAGCCCTTTGAATGAAAGTTTATATAGTGAGCTTTAGACGCGGAGGCAGGCGCTAACTCTGTTCGGGAAGATCCCCGCTATAACGGAGGATTGTTGTTGCACTTCCAATTTTCCGATGCATTGTCAGGGATGAGTCAGATGATGACGAGGTAAGGAGAATGTCTCCTGTGTGTAGCGGGTTGGGACACGGAGTTGCTCGTGTGCTGTTGGAAAGAAGAAGAAAAAGAAGCTATAATACTACTACTACAGGATAGGAATAAAACATTATTGTAGGAAGTCATGCGGGCTTCTTAGTAGCCTCAGTGCCCGTGCAGTAGTTTAACAGACGACTCCCCACATGTGGGAGAGATGGAGAAAGAGTAAACCAGAGGCAGCCCATGCTTTCCTTAAATATTGATCCAAACACACACACACACACACACACGCATACACTCCCGCACACATTGTCTCCCTCAATGTAGTGCTAGCATGTCCGCATCTTCTCGGAAGGAGGTTCCGAAGTGAAAAGCCTCCATGTACATACGTGTACGTGTACAGATGGAAGGGTTGCATAAAGTTACGATCGGGAGACTCCTCCAAGCCCATCGAATTTATAGATGTCGGGCGGCTGAAAGCCATGAGGCACAGGAGTAGAAAGTACTCAAATCCTTTCCAGTTACAGCCAAATTTTCCCAAAGTATCCTACTATTCCTCCAATGACTGGATATTTTCGGGATGGCTATATCTACTCGTACCACTCACATGCACACAGACGTAGACATACGCAAACACACACACACACTTACACACACACACCTACACAAAGGATCCTACATCATATTCCGCTCCTGAAACTCATCATCAGTCCTGACTTTATAGGGCTCCCCTCCTCCCCAGCAGCATGATGGGATCGGTTCCGAGTGTGTTACAGAGCATGACTAGTCTGGGAACGAAAGGGTTGACGTTAGATTCCGTCTGCATCTCTCCCACTACAGACCATGTGTGTGGCACATTATGTGAGTGCTGTGCTCTCCTCTGCCCTCACACAGGGTAAATGCATGTACACATGTACACATTATTGTGGGGAGCTACGCACTTGGACTGGGGAGTGCGAGCGAGCACCCGCATAACATGCAGCCCAGATTTCCACCAAAGTTGATCATTGTACAGTACACACTGTTGTGTGGGGGGACTCCTCTTATGCATGTACGCTGTATGCCTTTGTTACTTGGGTCTCTACCATTTACCTGATTATGACGCTTGTGGGTGCTGTATGGTCTTCCCTGCCTCAGCTTCCATCCTTCCCCCGGAGCGCCGTCTTCCGAAATCCCTCCGTTCTTGTTGATTTTTGACGTGGAAATCATGGATGGGACTTTCTCATCCTCCAGAAGTTGAGACAATGTTGAAACCTATGCGTGCAAACCGGTGTTTGTATGGCTGTGTGCATGATATATATGTATACATGTGTGTGTGTGTGTGTGTGTGTGTGTGTGTGTGTGTGTGTGTGTGTGTGTGTGAAAAGGGTGTATTACATACAAGTGAGAGTTACAAGGTGGAAAGGATTATATACAGATGTGGAATCTCCATTATTTTCCTCCTGTAGTAGAACCTGTACTACACTCATGTCCCCCATGAATTCCTATCTATCGACGGATGAGTTTGAATCACATAAAGTGGAAAATGATGAGGGAGGATCCATGATTTCTGTCAGTGAGTTGGCTTCCAGTAAGTTCAGCCGAAAGGCAGACAAAAAGGCAGAAGATCACTTCCTTGGAGATGAGGAGGATTGGAGGTGATGGTGGAATCTTAATTCCCCATGTTGTTGTGCGTGATGATGAGTGGTGGGGTGTGTGGATGAGACTGTGAAACTCGATGCTGTCCAGCAGTTTTGCAGTGCGCATCTCTCTATGGTCGTCTCTCCTTTTACGCTCGTGCGTGAACCCAGACATGGAACCGAAGGACTTTGGATTTGAGTGAGTGAGAGAGGGAGGCTCAGGCATTATTTTTTAATCATCCTCCGGGTCACAGATGATGCTCATCCAAACTGTGAGATGAGAGAGAGAGAGAGAGAGAGAGAGAGCGAGAGAGAAAGAGAGAAATAAAAAACACTCGACTGATTAGAGCTCATTCCATGGCTCCTGATGCATAGCTAATGTCCATGGGAACGGGGGAATTAATCAGAATTTGTTACGAAGATATGCCACTTCCAAGTACCACTCTCCACTTCGCCACCGAAGCCCGGTCACTTGAAGCGTGCTAATGCTCACATTTTAGTGGTAAATCAACTTGGAATCTCCGTTTTACATGTGAGCATTCTATTTAGTTCATTACATTACTTCTAGTGGACGTACACACAGATATACTGTTCACACATCAACGCACGTATGCACAGTGTAGGCACCAACACACACACACACACACACACACACACACACACACACACACACTCGCACACACACACACACGCACACACACACAAGCACATCTAATTGAGAAACACATAGAGATACAGTATGTGTGCACTTGTATGCGTACTCAACGACTTTGGTTGGGTCTCATATGTGCCGAAAATGCCTTTGGACAATCAGAGTCCGATCCCGATCATCATGGGCATGTTCAGTATGACCGGCGGTGTGAGTTGACTCTGAATTTATTATTAATGTGAGTCGTATTGTGGGACACAGAGCCTATCTATACAACAGAGAGACTCCCAAATAGATCCATCCTCCTCCGTGTGCGGCAGCTGGCATCGTGTGCAAAGTCTTTGGCTCACTCTCGTGGTTCCGCCCGCGGAAAGGGGAGACGCTAATGATAAATGATTAACTCCTGTCCACCAATCCTCATTGCGTCTCCCCACCCGTCCTTTCCCCCTTTTGCCTACTTTCTTATTCCATTCCATCTCTCTTACGAATTTATCATATCACTGCGCAATCCCATTGTTTCCTGGTCCTTCCATCTTTGGTCCCATACCATTCTCCTCCAGAAATAGAGCACTGAGTGAGACTTTACATTCCGGCAGGGTTTCCTCACTTTAAAAATTGTGAGTCTATTATGGAACGTGCGGCAGTTGAGACAGCCAGCTTTTCATCTCTCATCCTTCCAGACATGAGATTTTCCCCTATCTTCAGACGCTCACCAGCCTCACTGACTCCACTGTGAGAGAATTCGGCGGTGGTGGTCAGAGTGGTGGAACTTTGGGCTCATGCGCTCAAAGGGCATAGTTGACAGCAGGTTGACGACAGTGGGGATGGTGGGTGGGGTAACTGGATTTGTTCCTTATTATGGTTGACGACAGTGGGGATGGGGGTGGGGTAACTGGATTTGTTCCTTAATATTATTATTATGATTACTAATACCTTCCTGATAAGACACCTCTTTCAGTGCCAATTATTGCCAATCTCTGTAATGGATCGTGGGACTGTCCACGGCCTCATGCCCCTGGGCCCTCTGCTACATATGGATGCTCACAGTTTGGGCTCAAGGTGAGACAATCAACTGTGAGAGGGATCCGNCGGCCTCATGCCCCTGGGCCCTCTGCTACATATGGATGCTCACAGTTTGGGCTCAAGGTGAGACAATCAACTGTGAGAGGGATCCGTGTCCGTCTCGTCAGTCAGGCCATGGGGAAAGGTGGCCCGAAAAGTTGGCAAAGTTACGTCTGGCCGAGAGGTCATGAGTGGCACGACGAACCATGAGATTCCCCTCACCCTCCATCATTTGCTTAGTTAGCTGGGTAGTGGAGGGAGATAAGAAGGCCTGGGTAATCATGCCGGGAGGAGGGGCAACGGCGTCCTAAGCCATCCCTCTTGATTTATTCATCACAGAATGTGGAAGGCTGCTGCTGCTGCTGCTGCTGTGAGTTGAGTCTTTTGACTGTATGGAGTGCAAGGGGAAGGGATATATACTCATATCAGTGGAGCCATCTAACAAGTTTCCATGTTGGAGGAAGAATTACCCTCCATTGTAGGTTATGGGGAGAATGATAATAATTGTTCACCACCACTACCACCATCACGATCCTTGCTGAATTGACTTGAGAGATGTTATCCTTTTAGCATTGAGGATAGAGCCGTAGAAGAGTCAAGTACTACACTACTATTTGTGCTGTGAGCGAGTTCCAAAGGGGATTTTTCCCTATTCCTTGCACAACACGCTCTCATATATGTGCTACTGCCTGCACTCCTGGAAGTGACTTGCGAATTGTCCAACTAACGCTCTGTCTGTGCTGAGAGCAGAGTGGTTTGGTGGTGTGAGTGAGAGAGGCTCGAGCCAAATTCACAGACGTGGTGACAGGATTGAGTAGCCCGTTGACCTAACTGCATTATAATCTTGTCAATTGTATCCCTCCCATATCTGGGATTCCCAATTGTCCGCATCTACTCTGACTCTCTTTCCAGCTTTTGTCCCCCCCTCGGCGCATAATCTCACGACGATATGGGTTTGAATACGCGATTTGATTTTCCCCCATTGTCGTGGCAAACAATGGGGGTCCTTCCCTCCACATCAGCATTACCCCTTCTGGTATGAGTATGAGGCTCGCTGTAGTGGTAACCGACTGGTGGTGGAGGATGCATTTGTGCCGCTGCATCCGCCCGCCCATTCACAAAACGCAAGTCCATTGCGAGGCTCTGATCAGACGGGATTAAAACGTATACATTACGTATACATATATATATATATACAGTCCTGACCCAGTTTCAAACATGGAGTCAGATTAGGGGGGTTTTTTGAAAAACCGTATAACTGCAGATGTGGGAAGCCTTTGTATGATGTGACTCACATATATTCCGTTCGCTTCAAGGGATGTCCGCCTAGCTCGGAAATTTGGAAACCTGAGGATGACCCTCCTGTCTCTCCTCCCAGATATTTGCATTGTTAGAAGAGTAGTGTATATATATGTGGGATTATCTCACTCAGTTCATCATTGTTGCTGCCGGGAGTAGGGCATTCTGCATGTCCATCCTTAATAGAGGAATCCTCAACGACGATTTCTGTCCCGGATGATCCCATTCAACTGTGACAATGGGTGGAGGAAGAAAGCCATGCATATTTTATGAGGGGGCTCGCTATATGGCGAGCTAGCTACACTGCCTGAATTCTCGCTCGAGAGGAATCCCACTCTCGGAGCGGAGTTGAGGCCCCTCTTGTGGCGGTTTTTATACCCCGTCCATCCATGCGTATGGGACGGCATGGAGGACCCTATGAAATCCCCTTATAGAATTGCGAAAGATTAGCCTAATACTGAGCCGCACAGAATCCCCATTTGCCGCCGTCGTCGCCATAATACACCTGTGTCATCACCACCAAATCCCGCTCTTTGTGCGTACGGACGGAAATGGTTGGGATTGGGGAGATGAAGGAAGGGCACATACAAATATCCTTCCGCCCCACAGTGATGCTGGGTTGGTGGTCGGACTTATGGGGCGTCTCCTAGAATTGGCATATATATGCATATCGGCGTACGTGGAAGCTATACATGAGCCTGGAAGGGCACAAGTTTTTCTCCCCGCCACGTACTATCTCCATGTGCATCTCATGATCTCGGCGGCAGAGATCATGTCACGGATCGAAGCGTAAACGTGCCTATATCGAGACAGGGAGTAGCTCACTGCGGGAAGTCGGCGGCAGCGACGGAGACTGAACAACTGACTAGCTCGACCCGCAGTGTGCTGCTCCTCCCGTAATGAGGTCCGCGTCGGAATCTGTGGGGGAGGGGAGGAAAAGTAAGTGATGCAATCCGCTCCGTCTTTTTTGTGTTGCGAATATCATAATCCCGTTCCAACCAGATTGAATCCAATGCTTCCTTTGGAATGCATCCCTCTCACAAGGAGAGGGGGATTATTGAGAGTGCCAGGCCGGAGGCTCTGCTATGGAGGATCTTCTGTGGAGTCAACCGAGTGTCGACCCAGACTGCACAGGTGGATGCATGGACGGGGTCATGAATCCCGTCTTTCAGCGGGGAGAAATATTAAATTTTTCCCGTGGTAGATCCGATGATGACCCAATTCCCGGGGGGAATCGCGTAGGGAAATCACTATTGGCCTCCGCAGCCGATTTTTTCCTTCAAATATTGAGCTTAATCCATAGATTGGCAGGAGAGGTTGTGAGGTAGGAGGAGGTCCGTAGGGAATGTCGGTCGTCTAATGTTGTCATGTAGTATAGTATAATGAAAAAGTGGAAGAAGTCTGGCTGTTTATTTCTGCATGAGGAGGGTCAGGATGGGTTGTCGTTCCTTGTTGCATGCATATGCGCTCGTCGGTGGGATACTCAGTATGAACTTCTTGGAAGATGGAACAGAGGAGATGACATATGCATGTATATGTATAGGAACGCAGGTGTTTATAAACACACACTCACATGTGAGCGTGAACACAAACTCAGACACTACCACACACATACACACACACACACA